>JAXQQM020086539.1:0-284554 GCA_034641835.2 Pinus albicaulis
ATGTCTAAAGTTCCATACGCATCAGCAGTTGGAAGCTTAATGTATGCAATGGTCTGCACAAGGCCTGATATTTCACATGCAGTGGGAGTTGTAAGAAGGTACATGAACAATCCAGGAAAAGAACATTGGATGGCAGTGAAATGGATTCTAAGATATTTGAGAGGTACCACAAATCAAGCATTATGCTTTGGTGGTTCAAACATTTCTCTACAGGGATATGTTGATGCAGATATGGCAGGTGACAGAGATAATAGGAGAAGCACTACATGATATGTATTTACTGTAGGTGTAATAGCTGTCAGTTGGGTTTCAAAAATCCAATGTGTTGTTGCACTTTCAACAACAGAAGCAGAGTATGTTGCTGCTACAGAGGCTAGTAAAGAAATTATCTGGTTATAAAGGTTTATGGATGAATTGGGTAAGAAGCATGATATGGGCACGTTATACAGTGATAGCCAAAGTGCCATTAATCTTACAAAGAAATCAGCATTTCATTCCAGGACTAAACACATACAGCTCAAGTACCATTTCATACGGTCAGTATTAGAAGATGGACAGTTGAAGCTAGAAAAGATACACACTAGCTAGAATCCTGCAGATATGCTAACAAAAGTTGTAACCAGGGAGAAACTGAGAGTATGCTTAGTTTCAATTCGTCTTCAAGGATGACGATGAAGATGAGAAAAATCCAAGTCCAAAGAGGAGTCACTGTCCAGCAAATGAAGCAGCGGTGGAGTTGCTAAAATCAGTCTCCAAACGAGAGATTGTTGGGTGTGGAGCCTGATTATCTTGTTTATTTTATATCACAACGTTGGAACCCTGTACCTTAATGGGGCGGCAAAGTCACCCGTAATTTTTACGCTGCCTGGGGGGTCCAGGGGGGAAATTGTGCTTTTCGGAGCCCCCCCCCCCTAGAGGGGGGTTTCGGGGGCAGCGTCCCCGAAGCTAAAAACATATGTAAAATTTCCTTGTAAAAGTATAGTAATTTCTAGTCAATCTGGGCCGTTAATTAGGCAGATGATCTGACGGTATAAGTTATTTTTTCCCTAGAAGGCAACCCTTCACTTTTATGAGGGTATTGTATTGCGGCTGTGTATTGTGTGTGTATTCTCAGAGCGAGAAACAGATAGGGAGACTGTGAGAGAACAGAGGATATTACAACGGATCTGCTGTAGGTTGTGTCTCTTCATTTTTGCTGGATAATAGAAAGGAAGGACTGGTTGTTCGGGGTGGATGTAGCCAAAACTAGGTGAACCACGTATATCTATGTCTCTTTGGTTTTATGTGTTTTGTGTGCTTGTGTTTTCCGCATATTTTATATGTTGCATTGCTCTGTAATATTTAATTTTCTAACATTCAGCAACCATTTCAGCTACAGACTCTTCTACTACAAATATACAAAAAAAGAGATGAAGCCAGCCAAATTGTCAAAGCCATGGAAGAAATATCTTTAAAGACCGATGAAATAAATAGACTGAATAAGATGATTGAAAACCTTGAGAGGGCAAATAAGACAGCTAAGATCAATGCCAAAACTCATGAGCAGAAAGCAATCAGATTGGGAGAGCAGCTCAAGAATTTAAAAAAATAATTGACTTTCAGAGAGCAGATCTCATATATTAAAAACCATCTCTGGACTAACATAATTGAATCCATTCATAATCAATGGCCTTCAATTCAGGTTATATATGAGAAAAAAGAACTGCTATTAGAAACCCAAACAGAGATACAAAAGACAAAATATGAGTTGATTGATAAGCTTGCACAGTCTTTAAAACTCATTACATTTCTAAACAGCAAGAATAGGGAGGAGCTTGAAGAATTGAAAATATCAGACAAGACAAAGACAATCTTGAAAATCAAGAAGGTTATCACTAAAAAGAGCTTAATGAACAATCTTGAAGAAAAGTGTGAAACAATGAACCTTGCCATAACTAGATTTATGGTAAAGTATACAAATATCAGACAAAAAGGCTTACTAGACATCCATGTGTTTAATGAAAATCTTATGCCACAGAAGGACTATGACAAAAAGATCAGGGAGTTTGCTAAAGAGCAAGTAAACAAGCTACTAGCACAAGGCACTCCTACAGGAAAAGTTTTACTTTAGTATTTTGAGGATTTATTTTTTCTACAGCACGAAATTAAGCACCTCTTTGTCATCAAGCCTACTTTTGCAAGATACACAGAGGCTGATGAAAACTTCAGGAAGCTGAAAAATGTCCAAATTCCAAAAGTAGAAGAATGGCAGACTTTCACAGATTTGATGTAAATATGGAAGGTAAAAACAATGAAAAATTACCTAAAGACAGTCAAAAGAGAGATAAAATGAAAAGACAGTTTGCACATTTTTACTGCTAAAAGATAATTTACAGTAGTAAAACAGTAAAACTAATTGTCAAAGAGTATCAGTGTTAAAGAGCATCAGGTTAAAGAGTATCAAAAAGAAAGAGTATTAGCAAAGGCAAGTCAAATGCATGAAAATATCTAACAGCCAGCAAGCAGGACACATAGGCAGCTAAAAGCTCCTTGTTAACAAAATAGTTCTATTTATTTTGGATAAAAGAGGACATCTTGCTAGTTTTTTAAGCAGCTGTCCCTTTTATTATGTAATGATATTTTATTTTTCCAAAAGTTATTCCTAGAACTCTTCTAGGATATTTGTAATAATTTTTGTATAAATACTTCAATTTCAGAAGTATTCAGTGTGGAATAAAATTGTTGGACTTATTATAGACATTTTGTTGAACATTGGATGCTATTGTGTGTTTGAATTCGAAGTAGCAGACTGGACAAGATGACTAGCATCATAATTCAGGATCCCTGTGATAAGCTAATGAGTGAAATACTTCCTACTTGTCACTGTTTCCTTTTCTATGTTTCATGCATTTATTTTATGTTTGTTCTATCTAAATGTGTAACTAGGAGTATTACTACAGGATTAGTCAAGTGCTCCCTATCTTTAACTAGTTTCCATTTTAATGTTTTCTTTTGATTTCCAATGCAAGGAACCCTTAATTTCTCCTTATCCCGTTTGACCTCTGCCTTCTACTTCCATTTTCTGGATCAAAGGAACCTTAAGTGCCCTTTATCCCGATCATACCACCTCACAAAAGACCACTTTCCCAAGTCTCTGAGGGTTATCTATCTTGCCCTGAATATATTTGTACCTTTTTGGCCTTGATTTCTAGTGCTGCTAGCTTGATTTAAACTCCATATCCCAATGGAAAAGTAGATTTCTCTCTATCTTACCTCCAAGTGATTTTTTCCCACCAAAACCAAGTTGTACTTCATAACTAGCCTAATATTCACAAATTAAAACAAAGTTAAATCTTAAAGAGAGAGCCCTCTCTGAACCCTAGGAAGGTTAGATCCTAGAGTTTGAAGTAGGTTTGTGGTTACCTCTAGAGTTCTTTGACTTAAATCCAAAATAATTTACTAGGGTGATAACATACTGGTGACTCCACTGGGGACTTAACCAATCCTCAGTCATAAAATTTTCTTGAAGGAAAATTATTTTATTCATTTTTTTTTATTTCAAGATTATTTTTATAGGTTGTGGGTATTGAAAAATTGTAATTTTGGCTTCTAGGAAAACCTACTATACCAGGTCTAACCCAGATCCTAAACCTACTGTCATAGTAGATAATCCAGACCGAATTGGAAAAAAAAAAAAACAAACAGAAAACTTAGAAGCTGAAGTATCATTAATAAGATTCAATTCATTACCTCAATAATTAGTTAGTTTGCAAGATATTGATTTTGACCTGAAATTTGAGCATTCCTTATTTAAAAGCAAATTTTAAAATGATTTAAAAACTAATGTTGTAGACCCTGCTTTTATTTCATTCTTGAATACAAAACTAGAAATTATTACAGCAAGATGTAAATCAAAGAAAGCTGAATTTTAGACTAAAGTTGAAGAAATTAATGTTACAATTCTTAAGGATATTGATGAGGCTATTGAATTAGCTAATTTTTTTGACTTATACAAACAAACCTCCAGTTTCTCAGTTACACACCACAATAATACTAGCTGCAAATTCATCTCTATATGCTATTACATCATATATAAATACCACTCCCAACTCATCCACATACCCATTTATCCCTGGACTGCCTTTGCAACCTAGAATACTTTTTCCACCATCCACTTCATCCACTAAATCCACTAGTATACCTTCTCATTTTGCTAATTCATCATTCTCATTTCCTAGTAGTTCCACTCATATCCCAATATCATTTCTGAACACTTCTGGTACAGTTTTCAGTTCATCAGCTATCATTTCCAGCATAGCTCCAAGTTCTTCTACAAGTTCTTCTACTAGATCTTCTAGTCAAACTAAGCTTTTATCTATGGCTGCTAGATATGCTCCCCTTGTCTTACCTCAACAGTTGCATGACATGCCTCAAGATTATCAAAACAAAATACCACTGTTTGATGGTACTACACAATATGTTGCTCAGTAACACATAACTAAAGTCATAGACTTATTTGAAATTTATGAAATAGATGAATCAGATGTTAAATGAGATTGTTTGCTCAAACTTTAACTAGAGAAGTAAAGAAATGGTTTAAATATCAAGCTGTTGGCAGCATAACTGATTTAGCTATATTTTTTACAACTTTTTTGAATAAATGGGAAAAGAAAAAGAACGCCCTTCAAATATTATCTGAATTTGATGCATTAAAAAGATCCCCAAATGAGTCAGTTCAAGATTACTACACTACATATAATAATATCTATAATTCTATCCCTGCAACTCTTAAACCTACTCCTTATTCTGTTCTGCTCAAATTCCCTGATGGATTTGATGCAGATATGGCTTATCAATTAATGGAAAGAGATGCAGACACCTTAGAAAAAATGAAATTAGATGTTGTTAGTGTAGAAATAAACATATTAGCTAAAAAAGCTAGACTGAGAAACGAAAGAAGGGTGACTATCAAAGAAGAAAATTCAAATTCATATGTAAAAATAGATAGCTTAGCCAAAACCTTAGAAAGAATGATGGATAGACTAGATAATATAGAAAAAAATACCCCATTGGGATAATCAACAACAGATCAGAAATCCCAACTTTAAAAAAAAACACAAATCAGGGAAAAGCAAAAGAAACAGGCCTAGACCAAACAATAAGGCCACATTTCCAAGAGAACTATGTTGAAAGTTCTCATAATAATGATGAATATGAGGATGGCATAAATCATCTAATGGGAATAGATGAAAACAATACCATTTTCCTCACTCAGGAAGATCATGAACTATTTGAGCTTCAACAACTCAAATTAGAGTCCAATGAATCCTTTGACTATAAATAAGGTTATGACTTTGCCATAAATGAAATACATAGTCAATATAACCTTAGACACAATAAAAACAATGAGTCTTCTACAAAAAACAATTCCCAAAATCAAAATAAGAAAAATGTAGAAGAACCAAAAACAAAAGTTTTGCAAATTCTCCCAAGGGAAAATAAGCAAAGTTCCCATTCTTCTCAACCCATTTCTAGTCCTAAAATATCATCAACTCCAAAAATTGTTGATATTACTGATGAAGTGGCACAATCTTCAAATATTCACAGAAAATCATTACTACTAAAGCCTCTAATTCAGCTAAATCAACAAATTCAAATTCTAAGAAATTTTCTACTGATTCTAAATCAACAGAACCAAAAACTGATAACTCAAGAACACATGATGATAATTCTAAATCTGATAAAACTTTTACTACTACACAAACAGTCCCTGAAAAGAAGGTTAAAAGAAGTAAAACTGAAGAAACGCGGACAGAGAATGTCAAAACAATTGAAGATAGAAATACCACTGTAGAAACACAAGAAAAACCCAGTCAAATTACAGTTACTAAAGATGAATTAGTTCAAATTAGTAAATCTCAACCCTTATTTAATATTCAGACTGAAATTTCTAAGTTAAAAATAGCCATTCCTTTAATAGAATTGGTAAAAAATGACTTATACAAATCAACCATAACTGAAACACTGAATATGAATGATGGTGAAGATGCAATTAATTTGAATGATGATCAACAAGAGTTGATATTTGGCCCTAATGTGAATGGAAAGCATACAGATGGATCAGTCCCTCCCTTTTATATCAGTCTTACCATTCATGATCAATTCTCCATAATGCTATGCTAGATTCAAGATCTTCCCATAATTTAATTCCTAAAGCTATAATGGAAACTCTTAATCTAGAAATAACAAGGCCTTACAAATATTTTTTTTAATTTGACTCTAGCAAATTTAAGTGCTTAGGATTAATCAAAGACTTATGTGTGACATTAGTTCAGTACCGTGGTAAGAGTATATTAATGGACATTTTAGTAGCTGATATCCCACCTAAATATGGTATGCTACTTTCTCGCTCATGCGGAGCAAAGTTGCAGGGATCTCTATATTAGACATGAGTTATGCTACTATATCAGTGTTTGGTCAGCCTAAAAAGCTATACAGGGAAACATTGATGAAGTTCATGGTCAGTAGTGTTGAAATATCTATAAATTATCCTATTTATTCCACACCAACTAACCTGGACTCTTTTATCTTATGTAACTCTGAGAATAATGAAATCCAAAATAAACTGATTGATAAAAATCCAAAACCAAAAAATGACAACATCTTTCATGAATCCCTTTGGCACTTAGAATTTGACGGTTCTGTAAACAAATTAGGAGCAGGAGTAGGAGTATGGATTACAAACATGGAGACTAACCACTCAAAAGGACATGCCTTCATACGCAACTTCAAATGTACCAACAATATGGCAGAGTATGAGGCACTCATTCTAGGCCTCCAGATCATTAGAAAATTAGGAGGAAAAATAATACTAATCATTGGAGATTTGGAATTAATCATAAAACAAATACATGGAGATTATTATGTTCATAATCCAAGACTAGGCCGATACAGAGACGTTATTCTTGATTTAACTAATGATTTATTGGAATGTAAATTTACTACTATACCTAGAAAACAAAATATGCAAGCTCATTGTCTTGCTACTTTTGCTAGTACATGCAATTTACCATTTCAACCAACACATAGGTACACTTCTGAGGTTAAATATAGACCAATTATTCCAGATAACCTCAAGTATTGGCAGATTTTCTCACAGGATGAACATATTTACCATTTTTTGAACAATGAAGGAGAATTTCAAAACTGTAAAATAGATACAAACTGTAATATAGATTCAGATTTGGATTGTGAACTATATAACATAGATGTAATAAATTTGATAAACCTATTGTATTTACTCAAGCTGACATAGATAGCTTAGAGAAAGTAGAAATTGAAGAAATTATGGATGATGAATCTGACATTTTAAACCTCAAAGATAATTTCTTACCTAAAGGATTAACACCCTTAGAAGATCTTTTTGACTCTAATGATGTAGCTAGAAAACCAAAAATGGAGCTAGTAAGATCTGACATAGAAGAGTGTAATATTGGTATAGAATTGAAACCTAATATGATAAAATTTTCCAAAATTTTACCTCAAGAAGAAAACGATAAATATATTGAACTTTTAAAGGAATATCAGGATGTGTTTGCTTGGAGTTATGAAGATTTTAAATCTTATGATACAAACATAATCCAACACAAAATTCCAATAAAAGAGGATCAAAAACCATTCAAACAAAAATTGAGGAGAATTTACCCTATAATATTAACTTTGATAGAAAAGGAAGTCAAGAGAATGTATGATGCCCAGATCATTACACCAATCAAATACTCTGAGTGGGTTTCAAACCTAGTTCCCACTAGAAAGAAAATAGGTGAAATTAGATTGTGTGTTGACTTTAGAAATCTTAACAAAGTATCCTTAAAAGACAATTATTCTTTACCTAAGATGAACCATATATTACAAAGGGTAGTAGGTTCTACTAGTATTTCTATGTTAGATGGCTTTTCTGGATATAAGCAGATCCTAGTCCAAGAAGAAGATCAGGCTAAAACAGCTTTCACCACTCCTTGGGGCACTTTTATGTATGTAAAAATGCATTTTGGACTGATGAATTCAAGGGCAACCTTTCAAAGGGCTATGGACGTAGCCTTTGCAAAGGAATTCATGATTTTCTGGTAATTTATTTAGATGACATCACTGTTTTTTCCAAAACAAATAATGAACATTTGGATCATTTGAAACAAGTTTTCATTAAATGTAGGAAATTTGGCATCTCTCTAAATCCCAAGAAAATTCTATTTGGATTAGAGGAAGGTAAGTTACTAGGACATATAATCTCAAAAGAATAAGTTAGAATTGATCCTGCTAGGATAGAAGCAATTCTAAACATCAGTCCACCTAGAAATATCAAATAATTACAAGCTTTCTTAGGTAAGATAATTTTTTTTAAGAAGATTTATTTTGAACTTAGCTGAAATCATTAGAGAATTGAATAACATGCTCAAAAAAGACTCAATTCTAAAATATACTGTTGAAGACAAACAATCATTTGAATCCATAAAGCAGGCTTTAACTAAAACACCAGTCTTAATCAGTCTAGATTTCAAAAAAGATTTCATAATTTTTTCATTTGCTTCAGAGCATACCATTGTTGCAGTTTTACTGCAGAAGAATGATCAAGGATTTGAACAACCTATAGCTTTTTTCAGTAAGACCCTTAGAGATGCCCCTCTAAAATATAACATAATGGAGAAACAAGCCTTAGCTTTGGTTAAGGCCATCAAAGACTTCAGAGTTTATATTCTCTATTCCCACATAATTGCCTATGTCCATAATTCTGTAGTAAAAGACATTCTTACTCAGGATGGTCCTAATGGAAGAAGAGGCAAGTGGATTGCCACTATCCTAGAATATGACATAGAAATTAAACCCACAAAACACATTAAAGGACAAGGATTAGCCAAATTAATGGTTGAATCTAATTGCAATGCACTAGATATAAATTTTATTGCTCAGGTTGATGACCAGGAAGAGATGGCGACTCCAATGATCAGTGAAGCCTTTCTAGATTCACCTTGGTACTCAGATATCATCTTTGTACTTACAAACTTACAAGCTCCTCCTGGATTTTCAAGGACTAAATCTAGATTTCTAAAACTTAAAGCAATGAGATTTTGTATCTTAGATAATGTACTTTTTGGAGAGATCATAGTGGGATATTATTGAATTGTTTACTAAAGGAAGAAGCTAATAAAAGACTCGAAGAATTTCTTGCAGGTGACTGTGGAGGGCATTTATATTGGAAAAATACTGCTGACAAGATCCTCAGAGCTGGTTTTTATTGGCCTACCTTGTTTGTTGATGTTAAAAATTTTGTTACTTCATGTCACAAATGTCAAATTTTTGAATGCAAAAAGAAATTGTTACCTTTACCCTTAAAGCCTATTTCAACTGAAATTCCATTTCAATGATGGGGTTTAGACTTCATTGGAGAAATTCACCCTCCATCCTCTGGCCAACATAAGTGGATTTTGACTGCCACTGATTACTTCACAAACTGGATTGAAGCTATTCCTACTAGACAAGCCACTGATGTTGTCATTACTTCTTTCATAGAAAATAACATTTTTTCAATATTTGGATGCCCTCACAAGATAATTACTGATAATTCAGCAACATTTAAGTCTAAAAAGATGATTTCTTTTTGTCAAATATCATATTACCCTAGGTCACTCTACTGCATATTAACCCCAGGGTAATGGCCTACCTGAATCCTCAAACAAAAGTCTTGTAAATATCATAAAAAGTTACTTGAAGACAACAACAAAAACTTGGAATAAAAAGTTACTCTGTGCCTTATGGGCAGATAGACTTACTACCAAAATTCCATTGGCACTTCCCCTTACCAAC
Organism: Pinus albicaulis; assembly: GCA_034641835.2. Lineage (NCBI taxonomy): Eukaryota > Viridiplantae > Streptophyta > Pinopsida > Pinales > Pinaceae > Pinus > Pinus albicaulis. Next base: position 9,841 of record JAXQQM020086539.1, read on the forward strand.
TTGTATATGGAATGGATGCAGTTTTTCCATCATCCTTAGGTGTTCCAGTAATGAAAATCATTCAAGAATCACAAGTGGAAACAAATGATATTCAAAGGAGAATCAATCAAACTATTCATCTACAACAAACAAGGGAAAAAGTCTATGAAAAATCCCAAGTCATTCAAGATAAAATCAAGGAAATTGTTGATAGAAGAAGTAAAGAGGATGATTTTTACATTGGAGATAAAGTGTTAAAGTGGGATTCTAGAAGAGAAGATAAAGGAAAACATGGAAAGTTTGACTTTATGTAGAAAGGACCTTATGTAATTTATGGATATAGGGGTAATAATGTTTTCTTTATCAAATATTTGGATGGAACAGATCTACAAGAAGGACCAATCAATGGTAGAATGTTGAAGCACTACTACTCTACTGAATTAACAAAAAGTTAGTTTTTCTTCACTTTGATCATTGTACATATACATTGAAAAGTTTAGATTGGATTGGATGTTTGCCTCACAGAGTTGAAGCTCAGAGAGAAGGCCCTAAGCTTTGAAGGGTAAAATGTCATAAATATAAGTTATTGCACAAAACAGAAGAAAATTACTGGATCATCATGGTCAAAGTTGAAGGCTACTAGTCAACGGTGTTCTTGACATTTCACCAAGAAATGTCATCCCCATGTGAAGCCATTGTTAGGGACCTATAAATGTAGGATTCATAATTTTGAATTGACTTTTGATAGTCTTGTAAAATATGTACATCTGTTGCTTTCTGCAAGTTGTTTTCCCATATTTTGAAAAAAGTAAAAAAATAAAAGAAAAATAAAAATAATAAAAATAAAAAAAGAGTGTAAAAGGTCCTAAAAGAAAGATCAAAGGACTTGAAAAAATATAGACCCAAAAAAAAAAATGAAAATAAAACCTGAAAGTCAACAAGTCCAAATGCCACTAATTTTTTACTTTTCTGAAAAATAAATAAATTATGGCAGAGTGTCAATAAATGCCATAATCCTTGATGAGTTAAAATGTTTAAACTTAACTTGTCATGTTTTCAATTTCAAGTTCTTAGATAGTGAATAAAGATTTGTCAGACAATTTAATCCTGACAGATCAATAGATAGGTAGAGAATAATGAGGAGCTCAATAGTTTAATCTGAGCCCTTGGATGAAATAAGGTAGATCTAGATTGTTTATTCTTTAAAAGAATAAATGTTTCAAGGTTGCAAGCCTAAATGCACCTGCCAAATGAAGAAAAAATGTTAGAATAAGACTGGGTAGGTAGAAAGAAGTGGAGAAAGCATGTAATAATGATCATTGGGAAAAATCACTAATTTCCTATCCCCCGTAAGTATTCAATATTCTAAGCTATCATTCAAACAGGCTCAGAGCATTTCTCTGACTTTTGTTGGGACCAGACCCAAGGCTCGATGACTGGCTAGTCGAAAATTTTGAGTTCTTATGTTAAATCCACATTTATCATCATTCATCCTTCATTCATACATTTTAACCTCTTTCATAAGTAAAGATTCATTCTTACTTAATGAAGCATATAAACCCATCTAATTAACTTCCATTCATTCAAATACATACAAAAAACCCTCAAAAATACTTTATACTAAGTATTGGTGAAATGATAAAAAGACAAGCTTTGCTTTACGTTTACACTTTACTTAGTCATTTTATGTATTTTTGTGTGTATTCCATTCCCCTTTTCATATTAACTTTTAACTTAGTTTATTAAATACCTAAAAAATACCTTATCCTACTTATTAATTCCCTATGTTTAAATATCCCCAAAAAACCCACTATTACTATGTTTTAGACCAAAGTTTATTTCCCATGTGCTAAATCAAAAGCCCCAATTAAAATCCCTTTGGCCTAAAACTATTGGTAAGTAAATATCCCGCCCCTATTGTCTTTAAACTATTCAAAAAGGTTTAAATACTATATAATAAAATAAATCACACCCATTATGTTTTTATTTAGACATCTTACAAATGTTTTAAATAAAACACATTAAACCCTACCTCTATATACTTTAAAGTCTTTATCCACTGATAAATATAAAGGTTTAAAGCATATATTAATCGCCCGCAGGCATATGATCCCCGATCTCACCATTTTATTTGGCTGCAACTTCCCATTTAATCTGGACCCTTCGCATCCAAGCTTCAGATCCAACGGCCCAAGCTTATTATCCGCGCATTTGCACTCTAATATAACTCTTCCCGACTCTATTAAACCTTTTTAAGTCCTGATTGTTGATTTATGCCCACAAGCTCTGAATTTGACCACAATTCCACCATTGAAGATTGACTAAAAGCTATTCGCCACTTCAGTTAGCCGTTAAAGACCTCAGAATCAGCTGAAATCTTCCGAAAAACCTCTCAAAAGAAGAATACCTACATTTTTAAGGTATTTTCCGATAAATTAAAGCCAGCATATTCAATTTTAAACCATCTTTAATAGAACCAGGCCTTTCATTAAGAAATTCACCAAACCAAATTACCTGAAAACACCAAAAAAGAAGCCAAACCATCGCAAAATTTTCCCAAGAAACCCTGTCTTCTATTGCAAGCCTTTTAAAGCCAAATTCCTCAAATTTCATAGTCTAAAGATCAAATTTAAGGATCTAAATGGCTAAAATCTCTGAATTACCTTAAAAACCCATTTTTCAATAAAAAAATGACTCAGAAAACCCTTGTTTTCTGTTTTATACCAGTTTTCATCCTAAAATAATCTTAATTGAGAAAAGAGCCCAAAAGGAGTCATCCTTAACCTAAATTGCTTAGTTTCCTCTCTGTTAAAATAAAAACTCCTGCAAACAATCAAATCTTGCAGTAGTTACCCAAAATGCCTAAGAAACAGAGCACAAGCAAGCCTGAAGGATCCAAAACACCTAAATCCGAGGGATCCAAAGCCCCTAAGCCTACCCCAGTCATTAATGTCAAATCTGTTGTAACAGTAAACCCCCTTCAACCACTTGTGGTTGCTGCTGAAAGCATTCCTTTGACTGATCTTGACTATAAAATTGTGACCCTGTTATTGAGTTTAATTTGCTAGATATAGACAACTGGTGTTATGAAAAATATCTAGACAAAGATGATATTCCAATTTGGGAAACTCATTTACCCAAGTATATAGTCCCATTTACTCATCCTGGTCAAGAACTCATTAGACATTGTCAAAAATACTATGAGCCAATTCAAAGGGCTATAGTAAATGCTGAAAAATAAATATTTTTTACCATTACAGCCCAGTCAATTAATCAAATGCTTCAATTACAACCCGATCCCCAGGTAGTCCCCTTGTCTATAGAGACCTTAACTCAGTTATACATTGGCCTAGATTTCCCTAAAAGGTTTATGATCTTTCAGAATTTTATGCCTTCTCATGTTGATATTCCAAAGATAAATCCTCAATATTCCACAGCTAAATTTCCTGAAGGGTCTAGACATATTATCTCTATGCTATCTTTTATCCTCGGATATTTTGCTGATGAGTATACTGATGAATCTATTCTTGGTTTCTTGTCCACCATTTCTCTTGGTCAACCTCCATTAATCATCTTTGGCTATATCAGTTTAATAGTAGATACCATCCACTACTAGTTGACTAAATTACCCACAGAAGGAGTCTTTAGATATTCATCTTATCTTTTCCATTTTTTTTTATTCTCTCAAGCACAAAAATTTCCAGTTTCTTTGCAAAAGATGGATGTAGAGGGAAATCCTCTATCAATTATCTTTCGAACTTCATTACTGAGAAAATAATCCAGTGATTTCACTTATTTAGAGTTTTCAGAAATATTTTTGCATCCAGCAATGAGCGTATTAAACAAATTAGAACAACCTAGAATCAGTAAAAAAATGAAAAGAATATTGGAGCTTTCAGAGAAGAACAAAGTTGGAGATTGGTACCTCTATGAAAAACATACAGAACTAAGTATTTTTGGATCAAACTTGTTACCCTAAAACTTGCATAAACATGTATGTATGAGAATTTTTTCACTTGAATATCTAAGGAAAATTCTCAATCAGATTCAATTAACTTTATGGCAGCCAAAAAGAAGACCTAGTTTAAATTAAAGAATCAAGTTGGGTCATTCATAATCAACCACAAAGATGCAGAAAAGGAAATAACAAAGAAATTATCAGAGTTCATATTTGATGAGAGTTTTCCATGGAATTATGATCCACAAGGGACCTTAAGCAAACTAAGGGTTAAATGTAAACTAACACCCTTTATCCATGAGTCAAAACCTGAACTAGAAAATTTTTCCAATCAAATTGAATGGAGTGAAAACACCTTGATAGAGACAGCAAGCCAAACAGGAAAAACACCAACTTTGGAAGTTGTCAAACAACCAGAATCATCAAAAAGAGTTAGAGAAGAAAGAGGTTACACAACAGAGACAAAAAATGGGACCAAATTTAAAGTAATTTATAGCAAAAGGCCTAAGCTCAGTTCAGTTGATAAGAAGAAAGTAATAATTGATATTGATGAGACAGATGCTCGAGTGACCAGTGATGATATAGCAACAACCATAATCAATGAAACACTTCTGGAAATTCAAAAGGAAAGACCAGTAAACTAGAATGACACGCAAATGATTGAGAAGAAACACAGCATGGAAGCCTCTTCCTCACAGCTAGCTGGGGAAAAGGACTTGGACATCAAAGAGAGGTATAAGATAATTAAGCAAAAGAATGAGGAGATAAAGACATAAACATATTCTCAATTTCTAAAGCAGAAGCCTATAAATCAGAATAGGTTATTATCAGCATTTGACTATTCCAGCAATAAAATGATGATGTCATTTTTACAACCTACTACCTCAGCACCCAAAATAGTATTAGACTATAAAAATGTGGACCTTTAGGTAGACACAGAGAATATTCATGAGCTGGACCAGATTGAGTTCCACAGACAAACCTCTGAAATGTTGTATTCTACAGTGGAAACCAATGCAGTGAGTGCCAATAAATATCAAAATAACATATTTAATATGCAATATCAAATGAAGATAGATAAAGCACCACTTTATGCCAAGGACCTAAGAATGAAAGCCTTAGAGGAATTAGTTTTACAAGTGGGATATGATCCATCAAATATCCAAGTAGTCGAACTATTAATCAAGAAAAAGAATGAAGACATAATAGCTTTGAGGAAACATCTCAAGCTTCCTCAAGGTGAGCATCCACAAACAAAGGAAATCCTCCAGGATCAAAGAGAAAAAGAGGAAATGATGGAGCTCATACTTAAATTGACAGCACAAATCAAGGAGATGGAAACACAAATGGACTAGCTTGTCCAAGAGAAAGAGACTGTAAAAGAGCCAGAAATTCCTACAATTCCTACAGTCATCCGAGTGATTACTACAACAGTGCCCTCTACTTTAGGAGAAAAATTAGCACTAAAGGGACCACTAGAAACTACATTGCCAGTGACTTCAGCCACCATTTCAACTACAGACTCTTCTACTACAAATATACAACAAAAAGATGAAGCCAGCCAAATTGTCAAAGCCATGGAAGAAATGTCTTTAAAGACAGATGAAATAAAAAGACTAAATAAGATGATTGAAAACCTTGAGAAGGCAAATAAGACATTTGAGATCAATGCCAAAACTCATGAGCAGAAAGCAATCAGATTGGGAGAGCAGCTCAAGAATTTACAAAAAGAATTGACTTTCACATAGCAGATCTCATATATTAAAAATCATCTCTGGACTAACATAATTGAAGCCATTAATAATCAATGGCCTTCAATTCAGGTTATATATGAGCAAAAATAATTTCTATTAGCATCCCAAACAAAGGTACAAAAGACAAAATATGAGTTGACTGATAAGCCTACACAGGCTTTAAAACTCATTACATTTCTAAACAACAAGAACATGGAGGAACTTGAAGAATTGAAAATATCAGATAGGACAGAGACAATCTTGAAAATCAATAAGGTTGTCACAAAAAGAGCTTAATGAACAATCTTGAAGAAAAGTGTGAAACAATGAACCTTGCCATAACTAGATTTATGGTAAAGTATACAAATCTCAGACAAAAAGGCTTACTAGACATACATGTGTTCAATGAAAAGCTTATGCCACAGAAGGACTATGACAAAAAGATCAGGGAGTTTGCTAAAGAGCAAGTAAACAAGCCACTAGCACAAGGCACTCCTACAGGCAAAGTTTTACTTCAGTATTTTGCGGATTATTTTTTCTAGAGCATGAAATTAAGCACCTCTTTGTCATCAAGCCTACTTTTGCAATATACACAGAGGCTGATGAAAACTTCAGGAAGCCAAAAAATGTCCAAATTCCAAAAGCAGAAGAATGGCGGACTTTCACAGATTTGATGTAAATATGGAAGGTAAAAACAGTGAAAACTTACCTAAAGACAGTCAAAAGAGAGATAAAATGAAAAGACAGTTTGTTGATTTTTATTGCTAAAATATAATTTACAGCAATGAAATAGTAAAACTAATGGTCAAAGATTATAAGCGTTAAAGAGCATCAGGTTAAAGAGTATCAGCAGGAAAGAGTATCAGCGAAGGACACATAGGCAGCTAAAAGCTCCTTGTTAACAAAATAGTTCTATTTATTTTGGATAAAAGATGACAGCTTGCTAGTTTGTTAAGCAGCTGTCCCTTTTATTATGTAATGATATTTTCCTTTTCCTAAAGTTATTCCTAGTAACTCTTCTAGGATATTTGTAATACTTTTTGTATAAATACTTCAATTTCAGAAGTATTCAGTGTGGAATAAAATTATTGGACTTATTATAGACATTTTTTTGAACATTAGAGGCTATTGTGTCTTTGAATTTGAAGTAACAGACTGGACAAGCTGACTCGCATCATAATTCAAGATCTTCATGACAAGTTGATGAGTGAAGTACTTCCTACTTGTCATTGTTTCCTTTTCTAAGTTTCATGCATTCATTTTATGTTTGTTCTGTTTGAATGTGTAACTAGGAGTATTACTACAGGATTAGTCAAGTGCTCCCTGTCTTTAACTAGTTGCCATTTTAATGTTTTCTTCTGATTTCCGGTGCAAGGAACCCTTAATTTCTCCTTCTCCCATTTGACCTCTGCCTTCTACTTCCATTTTTTAGATCATAGGAACCTTAATTTCCCTTTATCCCGATCATACCACCTCACAAAAAACCACTTTCCCAAATCTGTGATGGTTATCTATCTTGCCCTGAATATATTTGTACCTTTTTGGCCTTGATTTCTAGTGCTGCTAGCTTGATTTAGACTCCATAGCCCAATGGACAAGCATATTTCTCTCTATCTTACCTCCAAGTGATTTTCCCCGCCAAATCCTTTAAGCCAAAACCAAATTGTACTTTCATAACTAGCCTAATATTCACAAATTAAAACAAATTTAAATCTTAAAGAGAGAGCCCTCTTTGAACCCTAGGAAGGCTAGATCCTAGAGTTTGAAGTAGGTTTGTGGTTACCTCTAGAGTTCTTTGATTTAAATCTGAAATCCCACAACTTAAGAATTTACTAGAGTGATAACAATTCCTATGCCGGTTATTTTATGGCTATATGCTGGTTATATGATTTGTACTCTTCAAGGCTCTTGTTATGAATTATTTAGTTATTGATTGGTTGATGAATGTATGGAATAACAAGTTTTTTTGCAACTGTGGAGAGGGAATAGAACCTTCTTGATGATTCCCTGACGAGCTTATTGAATTAGTAAACATTTATGTATTTATAACCTACAGGTACTATGCACACAAAGTGTTTGTATAAATGAGCAGTTGGTACCTCTAACTTCACGAGGTCGTAACTTTTGCATATGATCTTTGTTTGACTATCATAGTACCTTGATTTGAAGATCTCCATAAGGAGACCAAAAACAAATTAGCAAACTAGTATGGAACTTTTTTTGTCTCTCTATTTTCCTTAAAAATGTCATTTAGGCCTTCAAAATAGCCTCAAAAGTTTAGAACCCGAAAAAATTCTAAAAATATAAAGTTGTATTAAATTTAAGGAAATGAAACTGAAATAAAATAGTGTTGGGTAAAATTAGGTTAATAACAATGTGATCATATGTTGCCAGGTTTTTACAATTATTTTTGGACACGTGGACCCCATTTTCCATAATTGCATCTTGGAAATCGGGTCTCACACAATTTTGGTAAATGTAAGAGGAGTGGTTACACATCGAGTCATCAACCTCCCTCACATTTGTTCATATATTTACAAGTATCATCCATTCCCCTCCATTTCTCAAATTTGGTCTGTCTCTCACAGCCCTTTTCGGCTCCCCTCATGTTACGCTTGCATTTTACCTTTCCTTTCTTTTAATATTTACCTAAATAGATTCTATATGGTGGGTTTATTTGCTCCACATCATAGTCATAAAGTCATCAACTCTGAATTTTTTTGCATATATTCGTCTTATTCGAGTTGTAGTAAACAAAATATTTTCACTCTCTAGTGAATAGAGAAATCACATGATCTCCTTCCTTAAGATTCGTTATTATTGTTTCCACGCTATCCATAATCTTGAAATTCATCAAATTTTGTCAATGAACTATTTATTTGTTTGTAATGTAAACAATAAATTTTTGAGATTCAAATAAATCACTACATAACTTTCAAGCTCATGGCCAAAAATGTGTGGAAATAATTGCTCGTAAGTCATTGAATGCTAAGTAGAGAATATTTTTCAAATATTGATCACTTCACTGAACATATTGTTCGACCTCTTTCATCACTGTGAAAGGAAGCAGATTATAGATGTATATCAAAATATATTTTCCTTCTAAAACTTTATGTTGTGTAGCTTTGGTTGCAAACCTCATTCGGAGCCCTCCATGGTCTTCAATTATTTTAAAAGTTTTTAGGTTATTGAAATATGATTATGAACTATATACAAAGATGATGAAAATAAGAGAAAAGAATGATTAAATATTAGCTTAAATAGTTATCTATGATATAAGAAGAAAAGTTTAGGTTATTGAAATATGATTATAAACTATATACAAAGATGATGAAAATAAGAAAAAAGAACGATTAAATATTATTAAAATAGTTATCTATGAATTAATTGATGATGAGAATACCACTTCCACACTTTATAAATTCTCCCACACCACCGCACCTTTCACACCCTCGCAAATTGCACAACACTTCTATGCATGAAAATTTGGGTACAAAGGCAGCACTAAATGCCTTAGATCATATGGTAATCCCGGATTGACATGAACAATTGATTCGATAATACCACGAAATCTTTGTAATGATAATAGGTGGTGTAGAAACAGTTGGTAGCATTGAGTATGAAAGTGTGCAAGAGAGGATAAATGCAAGAAATCTATTATACAAAGTAGTCCATGTGTAGAATAAGTCATCTGCAGAGTGGAGATGTGTGGAAGAAGTGTGTGAAAGAGGGAATAATGACAAATTACGGAAACGATTTCATAAATAACAACAAAACATGGACCTTCCTTTTCCTTAATCACTCCAACATATCGATAACTATGAAAAAGTTCAGGACTATACTACTATGTAGCCATCACTTTGGTTTATATATATATATATATATATATATATATAATTGAATTAAATGAATTCGTTACATTTATCTCTCAATTTATTTAACACCCTAGAAATTGACTATGTTAGTCCTTTCCTTTATCCCCTAATTCACTCTCATTTTATTTATATTTTGAATTTCTTATTTTGTGTGCTCATTCCTTTTTATATATATTTGCTCCCATTTTCTTTTGGCTTGACTTGTCTTCCTTTCACTAATTTATATTTTTTTTAATATTATATTAAAATATGTTTAATTTATATGTAAAGTTATTACTAGTATCTAAAAATATTAATAAAATTGTTATTATTATTTATAATTATCCATTTTTTTTATATAAAAGCAGATACTAAGAAAAAAAGTTAATGTTTTTATTTATAAATTATAATTATGATAGCCCTATTTATTTTCGAAAATTGATCACAAAATTGTGATTTATCCCCTCATCGTCGCTGCCTGTCACTTCGCATTAACTCGTTGTCCACCTGCCCAAGATAGTGTTGTACTATAAAACTATAAAGATGGAAGGCAGACAGCGTGGGACCAATTTTGGTTGGCTAGAGAATACAATTGCAATAGCCAAAACTCAACTATGAAGCGTTGGAATTACATGGTAAAATCGTGTCATCACATCCAACAAACAATACAGCCTCAAAATAAATAAATAAATGCATACTCATCCATAATTGGAAGTCGGGTACCAACAATACTTTTAAGATAAAATAAAATAAGAATAAGAATAAAATAAAGACAAACTCACCAAATCTAAGATACAATTGTAAGTCGTTTTCCCTGTTGGGAAATGGAATCATCTGACAGACAGACTCACTTTCTAAGCAAGCCCTTCACGAGGAGGAAGGTTATATTTCTTGACAGGAACGGGCTAAAATAAAATAAAGTTTTTTGTTGTTGGGAAATGGAGTAAGTTTTTTGAAGAGGAATGGGCTAAAATAAAATAAAGACAAACTCACCAAATTTAAAAGGAGTTGTTTACTGACGCCATACTTTTTGTTGTTGGAATTTGATAAAAAATAATTAAAAATTCAGATATTGGAGTGTTTGAATAGTTTTTTAAGTAATGAAAATGGATTTTATATTATTCAAAATTTTTAAAATAATTTAGACTGCACTAATCTAAAATATAATTATAAATTGTTTTAATTGTTTTTCTATAGAAAAATAGAATCATTTGACAAACTCTCTTTCTAAAAAAGCCGAGGAGGAAAGTTATATATATATATATATATATATATATATTGAGACAAGGTATCCAACTTCTCAGGAGTGGGAGACTCCTCATTGACTGCCCTTTCTATTGTTTTTGCATTGTGTGATGAGAGAAACGTAGTTAGCTCTTGGTTTTTTTGAACACTTGTGTTTCTTTCTTGGTTGGCTATGCTATATGCTGATATTTTCACTGGATAATGTACTAAGTTGGATAATATGTTTTTTTAATTAATAATCTCTCTGTCTTTGTAAGTATAGGACTCTCCGTTACTTTTTGTGATTGTATTGCACACCGGGATCCTTCGGACACTCTACTCTTCTGAACTCTCTTTTATTTAATGAAAAAGATGAACTTTATTTTCCGAAAAAAGAAAGAAAGTTGTAGATCGTGTACTCTCTTTTGAAAAGATGTTTTTTTACATCTTTCTCGTACCAAATTTTATTTTTATTTATCATTCTTTCTCCATACTTTTATTTTTATAATTTGTATTTCATTTTAATTTTATTTTTATAATTTGCATTTCCATTTATTTTTTTGTTGATTTTCTTTATTTAAAATTTTTAGTATATTTATTTTCTTATTTATATTGTAGCTTTTCCAGTATTATTATTGTTTTAATATTTAAAATTTATTAGAATTATATTAAATAACTTATATTTTAGATTTTTATGTCGGGTGCATAAAAGATTTCTCCTCATAATGTTTGAAGATCATAAAATTAAAATAAATATAAATATAGAAGACATATTTGTTTCGATTTTATTTATCTTATTCGTATAAATAAATATATTAATGTTTCATATTATATTATTAATTTTAATAAAAATATTAATTATTATTTAAAATAATAATATGGTGAATAATGATATATAAATTATAAATTGGGTGTGGAGTATTTTATAAAATTGTTTTTTTGTTTAATTAAGAGTTTGACTTTTTAGAATATAAAGAAATATGTTAATGGCTAAGATTAAGAGGCATTTGGTAGGAGTGGTAGGAATGAAAGTTTACTCTTTAAGGATTTTTAGGAATAAGTTAAGGTGGCTTAGTTTTCTTTGAATAATGATGATTAGTAAATGTAGATATTGGTGGATAAAAAACAATGATGACTATCTTCACTACTAATTTAACAAATGAGTTATGATAGGTTTTAGGGTGTGTAAAAAATATAAATTATAAACAATTTTAAAATCCAATTTTAAAATATTTATATATTGTTTTCAAATTCTCTACATGAAATTGTTCAAGTTAATATGTGAGATCCTTTTTATTATAATTTGAGATCCCTTTTATTATTTCATTTTACTGTTTTTTATATTGTTGTGCCACTCACATCTAACTTTTCAACTTATATCTTCTTTGAAAATAAGATAAATAAAGTTTTTCATCCTAAAATTGACAAACCCTATGTATGTTATATATACATGCTCCTAGTGTAGTGATGGACTCATCTAATGTACATTGATGAATGACAGTTCGATTGTAGAATGATGGTCCCTTTTGTCCAATGCAAAGATTTTTCTCCCAATAGCTTTGCGTTGAGAAAAAGCACCAGATGTCTCGGGAGAACTACATTTGTCAAAACTACACCTTTGAGTGTGAGTTTGAAAATCATTTTGACAAATTTGTAATGTACGGTGGATTTTAAATGAAGAAATTTGTTGGATTCATTGATTGCATGGTGCCTAGTTGATTACATGGTGTTTTGTTGATTAGAGTATCATATAAAATCGAAACATTTGCTTGATTGGTGAATTGTTAAGATCTCCCTTCCAAAGTTACGTTGGAAAAAGTGGCTTTACCTGTACGCTATGCCATTTCAATTTGAGATTCGAAATAATGAAACATGTGCTTATGGGAATTCTTCTTAGCAGGATCTTGTTGATCTGAATTTTTTTTTTTTTTTGTAAATTCGACCAAATTTTTCTATTGATATTCAATAGAAAAATTGATTACAACTGAGATTCCCTGAGACATTCTATGGGCCTAGACCACCATTAGAGAGCTTAATGACACCCCAAAACCAAAAATTGATACCAATTTGTCCATAAATGATGACAAAAATTTACAAGCAACAAATATTGAAGTGATAAAATGGTAGCCTGGATAATTGGCCATCCTACAAAAATCATTTCCAAGAACATTTGTAAACCATGATTCATGTGAACTCGATAAAAATAATGACATAAGAGACAAATAGATAACACACAAACACATATAAATCAAAAAACCTTGGGAGACACAAGTCCAAATAGCATAAAGTGAAGCCAATTCATTCATCCAAAACAATAACTGGATGTTCTGGAGATGAATTTCTACTAGCCATGTTGATAGGAGTAGTGTTGATGATCGCCTCCCCACTCTATGGTGTTGCTGTATTTGTATTCGAATCTATAGTGATATAGCGCTCAATTTTGTTCAAACGCACTGCCATCTAATCGATGTCATCTCAGATGTCTCACGTGATCATTTTCATCTCCTTATGGCGACGAAGAGCTTATAGTTATCCACATGCTTTTTGTGTAGCACCATATGCAGCAAACTGGCCATATATCGGTGTTGGAATATCAAATGCAAGAAGTGTAACATGTGCTTCCGCTATTTTCCTAGCTTATGAACCCAACTACTTTTTCCTAGACATAATTATTTTGATTCAAGGGGCTGAATCTCTTGTTGAACCTCCAGAGGCACAAGATCGAAGAAATTGGTCAACGATTCGCAACTGAAAAGACAACATTGTCTATAAGAGGAAGCTCCAATTGAATTGCCCCTACAACTAAGTAACCGTTGTTTGGGCGCCATGGTGATCTAAATTTTGCAGATAAGTATTTCATAATACTTATGGAGCAACGCCTTGAGTGGTAGAACTAAATAGAGACAATCCCTAAAGAGCCTAGTAATTACAGAAAGAAAGACAGATAGTATTGAATGCCCTAGTGCAGACACAAGGCTGACATCATCCAAGAAGAAATAGCAAGAGGTTTTATAATGGGACCGAACCAATACCAACTAGATAGTACCTAAATAGACCAAACTATCCCCTGGATTTCCCAAGCTGATCCGGGTAGAGAACAAGGACTAACATTACTAAAACCAAATAAAAAACATGTCACTATACCAATTTATGGCGACCAAGACCAGACAATTGAACGATATACCATAGGGGTCGAGGGTTTGATTATCTACCGAGGGGAGTACCACAATAAGTTCAAAAGATGGTCCTAACAGAGTATTGTGTAAGAAGAAAAAAAAACGATTTGTGGCCTTCAATGATTCCTAGATCCCCTCCTAGAATAGGTACAACAATGAGCCTACAAGGGAGACACCACCAACGCGAATAACTATCTCCCTTCCCAATATCCAAACACGAAATGTGACAATGGGATGGTTGCGAAAAGATGAAAACTTCAATATCCCCCGTGACTACAAAAAACCCTGACTGATAATATAGAAATCTTTGAGACACTATACCCAGTGTTAAACAAAGACATGACCACCCTTTGCAAGTGAAAGATATTAAAAATACACTCGACGCAACAACATACAAACACTTAATCATAGAATTTCTAACACTCCCTTCCCACATCTACCCAAGAAACCAGCCAGCCGGGGTAAATATGTGACAAGAGGCTCCTATAATGAGATTCAATATCCTAGATGACCTTAAGGAAGTGGAATCGACGGAAACATAACATACAAACCTTTTACATCATCAATAACACCCCCAGGAGCTCAACCAACCTTTAAGGCCTCTTACCCCTAGGTCACACTCACCTTTTGGCCTCTTTGAGCCATAGTCGTAGGCATGACACTGATTTCCAGTAGCTAGGAAGCTATAGCAGCAGGCATGACACTGCATGCCAGTAGCCAGGAAGCTATAGCTACATGCATAATAGTGCATGCCAGTGGCTAGGGCCCCAAATTCACAGTTATGTGCCTATATCTCTGGGATTTGAGCCACCTTTTTAGGCCTAGAGTCGAGGTCATTGCCCATAACTTCATGAAAAGTTTAGACATAATAAATAACAACATGAAAATGATGTAGAAGAAATCATCTCATCAAGGAATCAACTAGACCCCTCCTAGCCACAACAAGAATTTTTTGAAACATGTGACAAGCATTGAATCTACAAGTATAAACAATATATTCAAGCATAGGGGTCTCATACTTATCTGAGAATTGCTAAGAAGCATTTCTCCCTTACATCAATAGTTGCAATACAATCTATTTGACCGTAGATACATTGTGCATTCATTTACAAGTAAAAACATAGATAGAATCATACATCGTCAGTGATCAAATACATGCTTATAACCAACATAATAACAAAAGAAATGCCATGGATGCAACAACAATAGAATCGACATAGAAACCAATACATTTGCATATCAAATACCAAAGGAATAAGATCTTCATTACTTAATGTAAAAGCCAACCAGAGATGGGACTTCCACATTCCACTTGACCAAATCTCTCTTCATCTAATCACCCTTGTGCCATATTCCAAGCATGCAAGTGGGACTCAAACTGAAAGAACTAACCAGGGCATCCTGAGGCTAAACCACCTCACCCTCATCAAATAGAAATTAGGCTTTACCGTGATCCATCGTGGATTACTAGGCCAACATAATAAACATGTCATGACCAGATTTACCATGATCTACACTTGATCACCAAGCGAACACAATCATGGACATCACCGGATTCTCTTTGCCTAAACCATGAGTAATTTTCCTATCTCCTAGTCTATTAGGCTTTAACGCAACCCACAATCTGAATCAGGGGTCACTAGGCCCTAAACCAAGACATAATCTCCAGGATTTATCGTATATCCTAAACCTATGATTTCTAGGTCCAACAGAGAGAAAACCACCTCTAGGCTTCACCGTATATCCCGTCATTCACCATTCACGGATTCCTAGGCCTACTGAGGCAACAAACTATCCAGATTTACTGCAACTCACAGTCTGGTTCAAGGGTTACTAGGCCATGTGTTATATCAATTCGGAGATCCACCACACTTAGCTTCGAATCCATCCTGTAATCTAGCTAACCCAAAACATAAGAACTCCATAACACCATGGCTGTCCGAAAATGGCAAGGCTAGGTTGAAAACATGGTAACCCCTGGAAAAAACCCATGCCAAGACAAAAAAGAACCACATGCAATACCATGTGTTGTACCTTGAGAAACAATTCCTTGCTGTGTAAAGGAATCCGTGATCAAGACATTCAAATAACTATGTCACATAGATGTGGATCCATGTTCAATCACCTCCAGAATTCAATCATTGCATCTTCAAAATCAAATGCTATAAACGATCCACAATGTTATTATTTGCTGATATAGAATGAAATGTTCAGAAGAAGAATGAAAGGAAAAATCCCAAAACAATATGCTGTTGTACAGAATCTATCATCTCAGACTTTATAAGAATGAAAAGCAAAGAACAGTTAAAATGAAGGAGCGCCTATTAAGGGTTTTAACTCTTATTTACACATGCAAAAAGAGACCTGCTACTTCGATACTTCATTTTATTCAAGGACTGAAAATACATTATGTAAACTAGGAGACGAATCAATATCAACAAATGCTAGAAGTTTGTATTTCCTTCATTAATCACTTGAAAACTCAGTACAAAGATCACTGTCTGGAGATCTGAAAACCGGAACCCCCTCTCCTCCTCCTATCTTTGTTTTTATATCAACCATCTAAAATAACTTCCTAACTGCTATGATCAGTTTTGAAACTGATTCTTGAAAGTGCTGGAATCATTTAAATTTACAAAATATTTGTTTTAATATTATATATATAATATATAATATAAAACCCAAAAATCGAATTGAAAGTTTTAAAAGGGAGAATAGTGCATTTTTGGTCCCACTACTATGCATTCGTATTAATAATAAAGTCACCCATGGTTTTGGAAAACCCAAAACTACCTACGGGGGGTGCTAATGGTAGCTTGTACGAAATAACCTCGAGACCCCGCAGTGCACCATAACCGTCGATCTTGTAGATGGTGGTTTCAATCAAACCATTTTACGGGGGTGTTGTCTCCCATAAACTTCGTTTACTTTATACCCCCGCAAACCGTTGGATCGAACTGGATGATCCAAATCTTTGATGCTGCACTCATTACGGCTGCAAGTTTGCCCGCCATCACATTGGAAGATCGAGATGCCCAATCTATAGCGTTCTTCAAGGGAGTGACTAGTGACAGAATAGTTGTACTTTGGAGAAGAAAAGATTATACAGTCGACATCAAGGAATCGTTTTCTGAAGCTCTCCACAACATCTGGAAAACGACCATCCACTTCCTCATTTAACTTTCTAGGCTGATCTACCAATAATGAAATTATAAACCCAGGAATACCATTTGAGCATGCTTGCTCTACAGCCAGTGGACCTCCCCATTTAACTCTTGTTTCAAGTAAACCGACACAACCATCTCTGAGTCAGTGCCAATGTGTGAGCATACCAGTTCCATTAGTCAATGCACTCCGCTCTTCTCTCTGATCATTTGTATTTGACTTATCAACAAATGGTTTCCTGAGATGGACACGTATTGTACCCGTTGGAGGAATTAATGCTAAAGAAATTTCAGATACCCATGAAGAGTTGATAGGCCCTAGTAACTCATGCTCAAGGGACAAGATAGAAGCCAGAGCTAACATGGCGGCTGCACAGCGATGTTGAGGAAAGGAGCCAGATGACCAATCATCAGAAGACGCTTGATGAGCAAGTGTTGTGAGACGAGCTCGCTGTTTTTGCTGGGTTGCAGTCAAGACACAGGATGCATTATGTTTACCACAGAACTTCAAACCCTGTGCAATTGTAGTAAGAACAAGACACGTATGTAAAATAACAAACCCTGGGGCAAACATTTTGCCAGAATTATCGGATTCAATACATTCGCCTAAGGCTGCATCTTTATTAGAAGAAGATGAACCATGTAGTGACAAGAAACGAAACATAGCTCCAACTATAATGCCATCTCCACCTCCATTAGCAATATTGGAAGCGGGATCTTGATTTGTTATACCACATAATATATCACAAACTGCTGCATTGTAAATGCAGCAACGCATCAAAACGTGCATGCATGCAGACAGACTGAATTCTGAGCCTTGCAAAAGTGCATAGGGAAAAGCAAACTGCATACCCTTTGATTTCAAAAGACAATCAGTCACAGTTTGCACAACCCCAGAGGTTTCATGTTCAGCTTTTAGCTCTTCGAATGCTTCTTTGGGATCCAACAACTTGAGAGCATAAGCTTTGAGGGCATTTTAGAGGAAAAACACGCTTCTGAACAGTACCAGATGGCACTTTGAAAGCATCAATTAGTAGCCATAGTGCTTTACATGCCTCAGCTACTGCAGGTGCTGAATTGCAGGACCCTGACAGGAGGTTTTTTCCTAAGGCATCCAAGCACGAAACATAACTTTCCAACTATTCCTAAAGCTTTTGCCTGGCCCAGAATTGCACCCATAGGGTTTTTCTCTATTGTGGTGCCTGACGTTTGCAAATATGCCTATGAAATATTCTAAGACTGGATGCAACACGTGCTAGCGCAACATTCATACAAGCAGTTGATTCATACAACAATCTACCAACATATTCCCCATTTTTGTGTCTTCTCGAATCTGAAGATTTCTCTGTGTAGGATCCAACAAATCTTTGATTTGCTCATTATATATTTCCAGGAACGAACAGCGACATTGATAATGTATTTGCTTCCCAACATTTTTATGCCCTTCTTAGAAATTAGAAATCCAGAAGTCCAAAAACGTTTTGTTTATCTCCTTGAACTTGTTCCATTTTGATAATTGTTCCTCAACAACCTTAAATTGCCCAGAGCTTCTCCGACATTTTGCTGAGTAAAATTGTGCTACAACACCATGCATGCCAGATCTAGCAAGGAAAACACATATGCAAATCAATACCTGCCAAGAATCTTGTTGTAGTTGCTTGATTATTGCTCCTCCTTTCTTGCTTCCTCCTTCTTCATTTTTTCTTTCATTTTTTGGTCGAATGCAAAAGTGCTTCAAGAAAACTCTAAGTATCCAAGAGTATGAGAGAGACAGAGAAAGAGAATAATGAGAGAGCTCCAAAAATGCACTTAACAAAAACTTGCCAATTGATCCTCAAAAGCCTTTTTATAGAAGATGCCTCTTTTTTCTTCATTTTCCACTATTTTCTTTCATTTTCCTCCTCACATGAAACCTCTAACCTTTCATCTCCCTTTTCTCCTATTTTTCTTTATTTTCATAAATAAAATGAAAATTAATATTTTTTCCTCTCCAAATCCTTTGTCATTGCCTTTGTTAATTTCCTTTAGCCATAATAAACTGAAATGAATACCCACTAGGATGTTTTGCCCAACATTCAACTTCGAATAAGGGTCCCATCAACCATGGTGATATATATTTCTTTACATTGATTTTCACCAGGGTTGTTATAGAATGACCATATTCCAGTAAGACAAGTATTCTAGAAAACCTGAAGACTGCTTGAGAAATAGAAGAATGATTTCCAATGCCAGAGTACTGAGCGTACCTTGTGTGCTTTATGTTTGAACAACAACACCCACGAGCCGCTTCAACTATTCAACATCATCGCCCCCCATGCAAGATGGTGAAGAACGTTATATACAACCTTCACCAATTCTCAAGGAAATCAAAACAACACCCCTACTAGGGACCAAGTGGAAGACTTACTTTTGAGCTCATCTTTTTCCAAAACCCTCATGATATGATGATTATTAATGTCATTCGATCATCTGTCAGAAAAAATCCTTCTCACAGCGAATCCCCCACATACCTACGTGTTCATGCTTGCGTCGAAGACATTAAAAAGAAGGTACAGAGGATCGAACCGTCCCATCGTCAGGGGTTCCCACCACTTCACTTTTATTACCCCATCTGAAACCCCACACGAATGTCTAACACCTCACCTAACCTCTAACCACATGTCCGCACAGTGATTCCAAGTGTCGCAGTTGGCATACCTCCCTATATCCACCTCCATCTTGTCCATCCATATACCATGCATGTAAATCATTACTTATGGTTGACCAGTTTAGAAAACTCCCTGTCGCCCAAAAATTTCCTTTCAACCTAGGTTATCTGTCTTCTGTCATCCACTGGAAAAACACCCACATCGAGGGAATTCCTCTCTATGCGTATTCGATCTTGATCTATTAGTTGCTTTGATTCTAGATGTGGGTCAAGTTGTAGCCATTGATGGCATTCCTCCTCCAGTTCCACATCACTCGCACCACTACTCCATTTAGCAATAAAATCTGATGCCCAATTGTCCTGCCTCTTAGTGTGTAAGGGGATTATGTAGTCAAAATTCTATAAAAAATGCTTGATAGCACTTGCCACCCCTAAGAGGCGCCAACTCCTAATATATTTTTCCGACAGATGACCTTGCAGTAACTTTTGGATTAGTGTAATGGAAATTTGGGTATCTCCATGGACCTAAAGTAGACAAATTCCTTTCCTTGCTGCAAGTTAGAGGCCTTTTTCCAGCGCCCAGAATTATGCCTGATTATTCGTGGTCTCTCCACATGATAAGGCATAAACGTAATTCGGGTTTATGTTATCATCCCTTAACAACCCCGTCAAAGCCTGCCAATCCAGGGTTGCCTTATGAAGCACTGTCAAAATTCAACACAAAGAAAGATTGATGAGATGTTGATAGAAAACACTCAAAAGGACAACATTCTTTAGGGCTATTTATATTGGAAATTTTTTTTGTTAGGAATCTAAATGGGTGATTAAAAACTCTGTATCTAATATTTGGTATTGTTTAAGAGTATCTAATTTATATATACTTTAAAAACTCAAGAATACTTTTAATAAAGAGATGACTCTTAAAAATATTTTTGGTCAATTATATATATATATATATATATATATATATATATATATATATATAATAGTGCACATTATAGTAACCTTAGGAAAAGATGGCTCCAGTAAGGGTTTCAGTCAGGGTTTCGCAGATCTCCGCCGCCGCCGAGAAAGCTGATCTTGGAGCTGCAGCTCTGGGGAAGGTTTCTTTCAACGTTAACACAGTGGCTTTTGATCCAGATTTTGCTGTTTCTAAGTTTAAAGAAGATCCAAAATCCCTCGCTGCGCCAAGAGAGGCTCTGGCTTATGCCTCTAGTCTGGATCTCTCGCTGCTAGCTACAGGAGCTAGCAAAGGCAAATCGAGAGTTGTATACCCAGATCAAGGACCTAAGAAGAGGGACGAGGTTCGAGCAAGGGTCTATTGCCAACCTAATCCACTAGATAAGTCTCTCCAGGGCGATGAAGAAGATGAAAACGTTTTGGAATACGGCTATTTTAATGGCGGCAAGGAGACCAACGTAGCTGGGGGAAGAAAGCCCTTTGAAATCAGTAAGGAATTGCAAGGGTTCATAAACGTAAGTGTTGTTGGAGATCGATTTGGCTCTTGCCCTAGATCGGTCTTTTTGGAGCACTGCTCTGAAGACAATGGCCAGCAATCAGTGTTCGGATCTATTGCTCCTCTACTTCTTTTGGTAATCCAAGAGGTGTTGCATCTTGAAGAGAACTAGTTGACATGTTTGGTAAGGGTGGCAAAGATAGCACACGTTGGGAAACCTCTGGTCAGCTTTCATGCTGAAAGATTGACTATACTGCTCCATCCAAGGCCTTGTTACCCTTCCTCAAACAGTCATGTGGAGCCATTGGCCGTCAAAGCCAGAGACATAGCTCCGATCAGCGTCCATTGGGCACTGGAAACGTAGATCTCAGCGGGAACTGTAGATTCTCTCACAAGAAAGAAGAAATCCAAGGGTATCTTGCTGATGACAGTCTCGCTGCTAAATGCCATAGGCCCAGATCGAGCCTGGATTCATCGGATTCAGCATGAGGCACGAAAGTGGCTAAATCTGTATTCACAGTGGAAAAAACCCCCTTTCTTGCAACTGGAGTCAAAGCAACGACATGGGTCGCCAGTACACTCAGAACACAGGCAACAGGTAACATTAAACTACTTTCAGATTTTCATTAAACCACCTGTTGGAAAATCTCGTTTAGTTTGGGTACAAGCAGATAATTCCATTCTGTAGCTGAAACATCAAATATGGAGAACAATGGGATACCCTGTCCAGATTCAATACCTGGTCAGTGGTAGCCGCTCCCTCCAGGACAGCAGATCCCTGAAGAACTATGAAATTAGCGCAAAAACAACCATCGTCCTAAACCTTAGGCTGAGAGGGGGTGTCGCGCCCTAGGGTAAATCAAGTACTACAGGAGGAGAAAAAGGGCAAAAACCCACAACCCAGCAACAACCAAATGGAGGCCTCTCCTATAAAAATATCTTACAGGGTAACAGAGCTGCAGGGTCCCCTCCAGATCAGGGAGGATATACACCTAGGCCATATATAGTGGATCAGCTTGAGCAAACCCCTGCCCTAAAGATTGATACTTCAGGAACATAAGAGTACGTCAAGTTATATGAAACCCAAGTTCTAATCTGTCGATTTAACTGTTTCTGGCCGAAGCCAATGGACCTCTTCCATTGGATCTTCACTAAATGGACCATGGAATGTGATATACACCTCTGCTCCAAAGGGTTTTTCATTGTTAAGTTTGCATCCCCGGAAGTCAGAGATACAATCATCAGAGCAGGGCCATGGTTTTGGGGAACAACGGGTCTTTTTATGACCCCATGGTTTCCAAATTTTGATCCAAACACCATGATTGTCTCCAGAATGCCGGTCTGGGTCCGGCTATATAACCTTCCCCTTCACTTCTCGAGTGAACGGGTCCTGGAGGGAATTGGAAACAGCATAGGGAAATACATCAAAATAGATCTGGAGAGAATTGAGGAGAGGATCTACACTTTTGCACGCATCTGCGTGGAAGTCAATCTAAGTAAAGGACTGTCGAAAAATATTAAGTTGATCTACAAGCAACAGAAATGGCTGCAAGGATTAGATTACGAAAACACTGCATTCAGATGCAGAATATGTAGGATGACAGGGCATTTGCAAGGTACATGTCCAGAAGCTAAGAAAGTAAACAGTAAGAAGAAACAAAAAGGGAAACAAAGAAAAGGGTGGCAATACCCCCCTCCTAACTCAGAGGAGGATGAATCAGAAGCAGAGGAGGAAATTACTCCCACAGAGAATATTGCACCTACATAGTGACAACAGATCCAAAGGGAAGAGATATCAGCTAACAAGGATTCTCAACTTCATCCAATTCAGGCACAAAAGACTAGCAAGGACTTGAGTACCAGAGGGATCAAACGGCACCACTCCTTAGACACCTCAGATTCAGACAAGGACACAGGTACCCAGACAGCAAAAAAACAGTTAGTCCTTGCAACGATTTCGCCATCCCAGGGCGAGTGGCGCAAGGTTGAGAAGAAGAAGGGGAGGAAAACCTGAGCTGTGATTCTTTTACTCACTCTCTGGAAGCAGTGGCCTATTTCTAGGGGTCATCAATCTATTTTTCTCTTTCCCTCCCTCTCTCGACTCATTTTTCTTTTCTTTTTCTTCTTTTTTTCCAAATGCAATGGTAGCCCTGCTACGCTGCATTGTGTGCCCAAGCACATGAGCCCTATAGGAAATTGTCTGAAAATGCTTAAGTGCATCTGCTACATGTAACTTTTTATTTTTTAAATAAAAAATCACTGACTTTTTTCTGTGGAAAATATATATATATATATATATATAACTCTCTTAAAAAAAAAACATTATTAGTAAAATATTACATTGTTAAATTTTAATTTTTATAATTATTTAATTACTCAACAAAATTTATAAATATAAAATATTGTTCTATAACTTTTTATTTAAAGAAAATAATAAAAATAAAAAGCATTACATCCTGAGTTATCAAACCAAACAGAACTATTCACAATGAAATGGAAATTTTTTTGACAACTTTCCCCTTTCTAACAACCCTGGCACTATCATCATCTGGACATGGACTCCCTTTTAATTTTCAATAATTGTTTTCCTACAATTCACTGTTACGGTCAGTCTAGTCATTTCTGTAGCTTAAATAACGCACAAAACAAGAAGATGAGTATGGCTGCTGACACGTTGAGTGTCTTTTCGTGGTTGCTTGTGCTGGTTCGGTTTTCGCTTCCAGATTCGCGATATCAAACGTGTTCAAATTTATGTGGAAAATAATATTTTGATAAAATTTGGTAAATCCGATTACAACTGTTAAATTTCAAATTTTGGATTTTACCATTTTTATTGTGAAAGTTCAATTTTGGATTTTACAAATTTTTTTTATAATGCTTAATCCATTTCCACTTTCTAAAACAATATTCAACCATAATCAAAATACTGAAAAATAACAAGATTCTGTGAAATTTTTTTTTTTCTTTTCCATCTTTACCCCACATGGAAATTTGCGGGCTCCATATACCACGCCCACATCAAAACAAAAGCCGCCAATGGTATTGTACTTGCTGTTTTTCGATAAATATTTTCAAATTTTGGATTTTACAATTTTTTTTATAATGCTTAATCCATTTCCACCTTCTAAAACAATATTCAACCACAATCAAATTACTGAAAAATAACAAGATTCTGGTGGATTTTTTTGGTTGGCCATCCTTACCACCCATGGAAATTTGCGGGTTCCATACACCATGTCGATATCAAAAAAGAAGCCGCCAACGGTATTGTATTTGCCGTTTTTCGATAGATATTTTCAAATTTTGGATTTTTTACAATTTTTTTATAATACTTAATCCATTTCCACCTCTCTAAAACAATATTCAACCACAATCAAATTACTAAAAAATAACAAGATTCTGTGATTTTTTGGTTGGCCATCCTTAACATCCTTACCACCCATGGAAATTTGCGGGCTCCATACACCATGCCGATATCAAACAAAGCCGCCAACGTATTGTACTCGCTGTTTTTCGATAGATATTTTCAAATTTTGATTTACAATTTTTTTTATAATGCGTAATCCATTTCCACCTTCTAAAAACAATATTCAACCACAATCAAATCACTACAAGATTCTGTGATTTTTTTTGGTTGGCCGTCCTTACCCACCCATGGAAATTTGGTGGGCTCCATACACCACGCCGATATCAAAACAAAAGCCGCCAACGGTACTGTACATGGTGTTTTCGATAGCGGATATTCCTCTCTCTTTCTCATTCCTCACCACCGTTTTTTTCTTTGCCGCAATGTCACGCTGCTGTATTTGAAACCTCAAAACAAGGGGTTAGGTGGATTCTCCTTCCCAATTGAAACGCTAAATCTGAGTTATACACAGGAATCTGTGTTGTAGTGATTGGATATATTTTGAGGTGAAGTCCAATAGGGATAACCTAGTTTGGATACATGAATGATTTTAATAAAATATATGTATTTCTTCTGTTATTGCACTTGTTGCACTTAAAGATTGGTCAATCTGAAAGCTGTTCAAATGAATTCCATGGTTATAGAAGTTAACTGCAAAAGAAGTTAACTGCCAAAAATTTAATGTTGCCTCATAGAAACAAGAACTCGAACGGAATTGAACAATTTTAATTTTTTTTTTATTTGATTGTATTCCTTGCATATTTTGTTTAATGCTTTTTAGGAATCCCAATATATCCTGGTCTATGATCAGAGTTTAGTGCTGGTGCATGTGGATTACGGATTCTTAGAAGCTAAATCACGATTAATCACGTTAACCACAAACTAAAAAAAATATCGGACCAAGTCAAATGGAGGTGAAGCATGTACGACCCTTTTTAACAAATGGAGTGGTTCACAATAATATATATCTATATGGATTCTCTTTCTTTTTTTTATTAAAAAACAATCTACAATCATATATGTGAATATGTATTTTTATTAATTATTTTGGTTAATTTTTTAATTATTTAAACTTTAATTTTATTTTATTTTTAATATTTTTGCTAAAATCTTATTGATTATAATTAATTTAGTAATTATATTTTTTCTTTTTTCTTTCTTTATTTATTTTATTTTATTTCTATTTTATTTAATATTTTATGTGTTGTCATCATATTTTTTTATCTTAATTCTGATAATGAACTAAATCCAAATTGTGTGATTCAAAGCACATCAACTATTAATTTATAAATGTAATTTTGTAGGAAAATCTTCTCAAAACAATATGAATAAAAAAAGCATGAATTCTGAGAATAATAAAATAATTTGCCAATCCATATAATTAACGATAATAAAAGAATCATCACAAATTCATTTGAAAGTCCTATATATTTTGGGTTTTTGAGCAAGGAGGTTGGTTCACAATACTTCGTGTTTTTGAGCTAGGAGATTGGTTCATAGTACTAGGATTTGAAAGTCCTATACATTTTGGGTTTTTGAGTAAGGAGGTTGGTTCATAGTACTAGGATTTGAAAGTCCTATACATTTTGGGTTTTTGAGTAAGGAGATTGGTTCACAATACCTTGGGTGTTTGAGCAAGGAGATTGGTTCACAAGGAAAGTTTATTTGAAAATGGAAAGTAATGTAAGATGTGATTTTTTTGAAAAATGGTTATTATCGTAATATTAGATATATTTAGAGGTATAGTAAATTATTGAATAAATTTAAGTTATTATTATATTAAAAATATTGATAAAAAGTTGGAGTTATTTATTTTTAATATGAGATGTGATTTATTTGATTTATATTTTATAATATAATTATGTAAAGCCCTGATTAGAGATGGAATATATTTAATTTATTATTATGATTATTTTTTTATTGATTTTTTTTAAGGTTGTAGTTTTATTTTATTAATAAAAAATTTGATCATAAAACTATTTATTTGAAATTTGAAAAAAGAGTATATTAAAATTGAAATTTATTATATATATATATAATAAAAAAATAAATTTTTTTTAATTTAATATATTGTGTTTCACTCTAATGTGTTTTAGGCTTTAACCTAAGTTAAATGTATAAAATCTTGATTATGTTTTTTTAATTTAATATATGAATTTCATTATAATGTGTTTTAAGGTTTAGTAAAAGTTAAATGTGTTATTATTTTAATAAGTATATTTATTTTGGACATGTAGTATTAATAAGTCATGGTTTTGACCCATAATATTAGAACAAAATATATTTACAAGTTACTAATCTCTATATTTAAGAAATTTATCACACATTTTTATAATAAAAATAATAAGTTAAAATAAAGTTATAATTTAATAAATTTTCTTTAATTTTTTGTCAATGGAATACAGATAGATCATGAAGCGTTTTTATGCCTATGATGATTTGATGTCTATAAATATTGAACAACCTCAATCATTTTAATTTATATAAATAAGGGCTAATTGTTACTTTTTTGTGTGTGGTTCAAGACTGGAGATAGCTGGCCACTACTTCCATGAAAACTATGTAGGCTAACCCACCCAAAGGGATCACTTCTCACAGTCTCATTAGCAAAACTAACCCAAGAATGTCTAAGAGAATTAACCCCATGACCCCTATTAACAAAGTGTTTTTAACAATAAAAACTAGACAAATTAAACTAATCCTTAGAATTATGCTAATTATTACTTAATATAAAGCTAAAAAGTATTAACACAAATAAGCATTATAAATCAATATTAATATTAAATAAATAAAAAATATACAATGTCAATCTTCATCTTAAAAACAATAATTTAAAATGAATTTGTAATGTTTTATACCCTTTATAACTCATAGCATTGGATTCCGTTATTATTAGATAAAGCATATGCATTAAAAAGTATTTTGAAATTGTTTTTATTTCATTTCCTTTTTAATCCAAATTTCAATTGTGATTTAGAATTAAAGAGACAAATTCCTTGATCGGGTTGTCAGGTGTCTAGTGCAAGGTGCGAGGTGGCACGAGACCGTGCGGACCACACGGTGAGAGCATGCTGACAAGCAAGGAGGAATATGGGTGGTACCACCCATGCCGTATAATGACGACATTTAATACGGGTGGCAGAGAGCTCATGCTTTCAGATAAGGCTTGGAAAAAGTGCCGGCACTAGAGGAAGGTAAGGTATGTTAAGGTTGGTAAGTTGATCTCATTATTATCTGTTGAGCAAGGAGTAGAACAAGATCCTGGCGAACGAGAGAAGGTTTTGAAAACGGTTGCGTGGTGCTTCTCCGGGTATGTTCTTAGCATCATTATTAGTATCTCCGTTGATGTGCTAAGGGAAGGCATTCGTTAATTGGCTTTATTTATGTTTTCTGCGTATGGGAGATATGAGAATCATCGTGGTTTTACTGTGATGTCTGGGTTTTGGGCTGGTTTATTGAATTCTGCATGGAATGTTACGGTGGTTAAACCTTGGAAATCTGGATGTTTTGAGTACTAGGATTTATATTAGTATGGTAATCTCGTCTTGGTCAGTTTTCATGAATTCCAGTTTGCTTGCCTCTTCTGTTTGATTGATGTGGGTCGTGACAATTCTAATTTATTGGGCATGATGTATGTTTTTGAGGTGGTAGGAGCTAATATTTTGGAAACCATGAAGCCCACCTTATCTTACCTGTTATATTATTTGAATGACCCTACATGTCCTCCAATTGACTCTGCATGTCCTCCAACTGGCTTTGCATGTCCTCCTAGTGGCTCTGCATGTCATTATCACAAACCTGTTTATCACTTACTGGACTATGGTTGCTACTTTCTCATTTCGATTTACCCTATTCATTGCAGAGATATCAATTTTCAAAATTTTCCAAATTATGGCCTTAATAATGCAAGCCAACATTTCTGCCCTATTTTCAACCTCCATAGCTTGGCCCGATAATCCCATGAAATTGAATTCATGGCTTACAATGACACTTTGGGGGGTAGAGTCTTCTCTGATACCCAGTTTGGTAAGATGACATTTAGGTTTTCCCTCTAGGGGCGTATTTCTACTGCCAAGAATAAGGAGGGTTTTGTTTCTAATTGCATTTGTGAAACTGCTCAAGTCTGTTGTCTGGGGGCATGAGCGACGCGTACCCGGTTGTGTTTTGGGGTTACCGTCAAGTCTCTGTATGAGTGTTGTTGGTGAATAGAAACACTTCGTCTCTGCATGATTTGTCGCTTCATGTCAAGAATGTAATTCCTCTTTGGAAAACAGTGGTGCCTCATGGTGGCCCTATTGCAAATTTCATAGTTTGTAGGGATAAAGGAGGAAGGATCGATGATACTCAGCATACCACTAAAATTGAGGAGGCTACTCTCAATAATTAGGATACTTTTCTCTATTGTTAATGGCTAAGATTAAGAGGCACTTGGTAGGAGTGGTAGGAATGAAAGTTTGCTCTTTAAGGATTTTTAGGAATAAGTTAAGGTGGCTTAGTTTTCCTTGAATAATGGTGATTAGTAAATGTAGATATTGGTGGATAAAAATCAATGATGACTATCTTCACTACTAATTTAACAAATGAGTTATGATAGGTTTTAGGGTGTGTAAAAAATATAAATTATAAACAATTTATAAATCCAATTTTAAAATATTTATATATTGTTTTCAAATTCTCTATGTGAAATTGTTCATGTTAATATGTGAGATCCTTTTTATTAAAATTTGAGATCCCTTTTATTATTTCATTTTACTATTTTTTATATTGTTATGCCATTCACATCTAAATTTTCAACTTATATCTTCTTTGAAAATAATATAAATAAAGTTTTTCATCCTAAAATTGACAAACCCTATGTATGTTATATATACATGCTTCTAGTGTAGTGATGGACTCATCTAATGGACATTGATGAATGACAGTTCGATTGTAAAGTGATGGTCCCTTTTGTCCAATGCAAATATTTTTCTCCCAATAGCTTTGCGTTGAGACAAAGCACCAGATGTGTCGGGAGAACTACATTTGTCAAATCTACACCTTTGAGTGTGAGTTTGAAAATCATTTTGACAAATTTGTAATGTACGGTGGATTTTAAATGAAGAATTTTTTTGGATTCATTGATTGCATGGTGTCTAGTTGATTACATGGTGTTTTGTTGATTAGAGTATCATATAAAATCGAAACATTTGCTTGATTGGTGAATTGTTAAGATCTCCCTTCCAAGGTTACATTGGAAAAAGTGGCTTTACCTGTACATTGTGCCATTTCAATTTGATATTCGAAACAATGAAACATGTGCTTATGGGAATTCTTCTTTGCAGGATCTTGTTGGTCTGAATTTTTTTTTTTGTAAATCCGACCAAATTTTTCTATTGATATTCAATAGAAAAATTGATTACAACTGAGATTCCCTGAGACATTTTATGGGCCTAGACCACCATTAGAGAGCTTAATGACACCCCAAAACCAAAAATGGATACCAATTTTTCCATAAAGGATGACAAAAATTTACAAGCAACAAATATTGAAGTGATAAAATGGTAGCCTGGATAATTGGCCATCTTACAAAAATCATTTCCAAGAACATTTATAAACCATGATTCATGTGAACTTGATAAAAATAATGACATAAGAGACAAATAGATAACACACAAACACATATAAATAAAAAAACCTTGGGAGACACAAGTCCAAATAGCAGAAAGTGAAGCCAATTCATTCGTCCAGAACAATAACTGGATGTTCTGGAGATGAATTTCTACTAGCCATGTTGATAGGAGTAGCGTTGATGATCGTCTCCCCATTCTATGGTGTTGTTGTATTTGTATTGCTACATTCACAGGAAAATTTTAGAGTAGGACAGTGAGTGGTCACTACATCCACATGAATCTATAGAAATAGGATATTGAGTGGTTGCTACATCCACATGAATCTATAGTAGTTCTTACATGAGTTGTCGCTGCATCCACATGAATTTACAGGAGGGGATCGCTACATCCACATGAATCTACAAGAGGGGACATGTCGACAAAACTAGAAAGGGCTAACCCCAAGGGCGTGGAGGAGATTTGACCCTATGGCCTCTGGATAGGCCAGGTACTTTGCAACAAGAACTAGACCAACTAAGCTATCCCTTGGGGCTAAGTATCTTCTTAGTATAAACAGATTAATGTTTCATATTATTATATTTTTAGAATTTGATAAAAATATTAATTATTATTTAATAAAATACTCTGGTGAGTAATGAGTTTTAAATTATAAATTGAGAGGAGTATATTTTAAAATTTCTTTTGTTTAATTGAGAGTTTGACTTCTAAGGTGTTGACACCTAATCCTATGGGATGGGTGTGGATATTTAATTTTGTATAATAAATAATAGTAGGAAATAAGGAAGGCCAAGAGTCATTGGGAGATGAGTCCCAATAGCCTCACCTCCATGTATAAATACATATGCATTCTTCAGCTAATACACATTCTGATTTGAGGAGTTACCTCTTGGTTTGACATGGTATCAAAGCCAGTCCCACTATTGGCATTTTTGCCTGTGGTGTAACTCCCTCTCCTTTGCTCAGTCAGTTTTTAATAATAGTTTTTGCTGCTCCTACTTATTGCTATACTGTTATTCTGCATTTTTTTATCTCTGCATAGCTCTGACATTTGCAGCTCCTGCAGCTCCTGAAGACTCTGCAATCCTGCAGTTCCTGAAACATTGCAAATTGCAGCCCCCTCTGCAACCCTGCAAAGATCCCATTCCTAAATTTTGTAACAGCCTCCCGCTCTCCTTTCCCAACACCTTAATTCCTCTACGTCCCTCTCTTCCTCCCTGCAAGACTTAACGCCCTCACCAGCGCCCTCAATCCACGCATTCACCAATCTACAGCTTAACATTCAAAGTTACGCACTCCCCAACTTGGCCTCTCGGCCATCCCCACGCCCTAACTCCCCAACCCCCTCATGCAGCTGCACTCACCCCAACCCTGCGCGGACCACCTCCCTCTGCGTACACTCTTAACCCCTCACATCTCTTCCTCATCTCTGCGTATACTGAATCCATTCCCTATGCACCTCACCACACTCAAACGCCACTCAAGCCTTCTCTCCTGCAATTTCCTCCTTACAGTAATTCCTCACACGTTCCCCTCGACCTGCAACAACACTCACCTCTCCCTCGCATCCCCATCCGAGCCCTTCCTAACGCCGGCCCATACCACCTAATGCCGCTTGATCCCTCTCCGCCCATCCACACCCCCAGTCACTCCACCTATCCACAACCCTACCCACGCCTCCCACCCTCTACGCGTCCGACCCCTCTGTCGATACTCAGTCTTCCCACGCCCTTTGCCGCTCCATCTGCTCACAAGCTCTTACAACCATTCTATACCGCCCTTCCATACGTTAATACAACGCTCCCACCATATATTACCACCGTCCATTGATTCATAATACGTTGTCTGCGTTATAATATTCCGCCCTCAATACCACTGTTGTAATACATTCTTTGCACGCTGCCACTGTTCATATTTCCGCCCCTCCATACCGCCCTTAATACATTCCATACCGCTTTTAATAATATAATACCACTCCCCTTCACACTGTCATACGCCCTCCACTACATATATAATACCCTTCACTGCGCCTTACCAAATCGACCCTTCCACATTTGCTATTTCTAATACGGTCATATATATATACCGCCCCCCCATTTTCTGTCATACCGCCTCCACATTTGCTATTTCTAATACAGTCATATATATATATATACCGCCTCCACATTTTCTGTCATATAAATATACCGCCTCCACATTTTCAATACATATATACAATCCTTCTTCAAACACAACAATTTTTTTTTTTTTTTTTTTGGTGCAGAATCAGTGTTTTTAGCAAGAGTTTTTTCCCTTTTAAATTGAGTATCTTTTCCAGCAAAGATTTTTTTTTGTTTTCTCTCCTTCAAGAGAAATTTTCCAGCAAATTTTTTTTTTCCCTCCTTCAAAATAAGATGACAGTCCCTTCATCTTCTAAAGAGGCTGCATACTTGGCACATAGAGAAAAGAAACATGCTTCAGATTCATCCAGAGAAAGAGATGGCAGAAGAAGAAGAGGAAGAAGAAACTTCAGAGAAAAGGGGGGCAGACAATCTGACACACATTGGGAGAAAATTGAGCAGCAAAGAAAGCAAGACAAAGGTAAAACTAATGACAAAGACAAAGGTAAAGCACCTGAATCAGCTCATTCTGTTCTAGCACATTGTAACAATGGAGTAACTGAAAACCTATTTGATGTTTCATTTACTTCATGGAGAGATGATTGGTTGCTAGATTCAGAAGCAACATGTCACATGACATTTAGAAAAGATTTTTTTGAAGAATTCACTAACAAAGTTGATGGAGCAGTATATTTCGCAGATAAATCCAAACTCAAGCCATCAGGGCTTGGCACAGTCAGGCTTAAACTGCCTGGTCTTCCAGATCATATCCTACATGAGGTTCTATACCTCCCCGAGTTGAGGAGAAACTTGTTGTCCTTGTTCCAAATCCGCCAGCAAGGACACTCCATTCACTTGTTTGATGGCAAGGCAAAGGTCAGAAAAGCATCATATCACTCACTTTTCATGGAGGGAATAGAAGAATGGAGACTCTTTTTTTTTGAAGAATTTACTAACAAAGTTGATGGAGCAGTATATTTCGCAGATAAATCCAAACTCAAGCCATCAGGGCTTGGCACAGTCAGGCTTAAGTTGCCTGGTCTTCCAGATCATATTCTACATGAGGTTCTATACCTCCCTGAGTTGAGGAGAAACTTGTTGTCCTTGGTCCAAATCCGTCAGCAAGGACACACCATTCACTTGTTTGATGGCAAGGCAGAAGTCAGAAAAGCATCAGATCACTCACTTGTCATGGAGGGAATAGAAGAAGGGAGACTCTTGAAGCTGAAAGGTTCATCTGCTCATGCTCAAAACTTTGCATTCAGTTGACATCATGATGAAGGTACATTCCCATCAAGTCTTTTATGGCATGCTATATTTGGACACTTAAACTATGAAAGCCTTCGTTTGTTGAAGAAAAATGGTGTTAATGGACTGCCTACAATTCCTAGAAAACCTAAGGAATGTGATGCTTGTATTCTAGGAAAGCTTAGCAAACAACCATTTCATGATTCACACTCCAGAGCACATAGAAAAATTGAGCTTGTTCATTCAGATTTATGTGGCCCTATGCCTATTGCTTCTGCAAATGGAAACAAATACATGATGACATTTATTGATGACTACACCAGAATGTGTTGGATTTACTTACTGAAGAATAAGTCTGATGCTTTTCAAACTTTCAAGAATTTTCATGCATGGATTGAAAATGATGCACAAACACATATTGGCTCTCTACGCACTGATAATGGAAAAGAATACACTTCAAACAAATTTGAAAATTATCTTCGTCAACATGGAATCAAACATCAAACAACTGTGCCATATAATCCACAACAGAACGGTGTAGCTGAAAGAATGAACAAAACTATTTTAAATATGGTCCGCTCCATGTTATTTTTCAAGAATGTGAAATTGATGTTTTGGGCTGATGCAGTTCTATGTGCTGTTTACATAAAGAATAGGTGTCCTTCAAGTTCAATTAGAAACAAAACTCCTTTTGAAATGTGGCATGGCCACATTCCTTCTGTAAAGCATTTCAGGGTCTTTGGGTCCACCTGTTATGCCTTGATACCCAAGGGTCAAAGGAACAAACTTGGTGCTAGAAGCAGAAAATGTATCTTCTTGGGGTACTCCAATACCTCCAAAGGATATCGTCTCTATGATGAAGCAAATAAGAAATTTGTAATAGCAAGAGATGTCATATTTCTTGAATCTTCCAAGAGTGACAAGGTTTTTGAGCGGCAACTTGATCGCCTGGATAGATTCACACATGCAAAGTCCTTCCAAGAATTTGATAATGTGATTCCACATCTTGAAGGGGGGATTCTGATATTGAATCAAACTGTGGAATCATGTCCTGAAGCACTCTCTCCCCCACATGAAGAAACAACCACGGATGACACATTGGATGATGTGATTGACAGAATTGGGAGATTGAATTTTGAATCAATCCCAACTCAGTCAAATGACCAGCCTGGGCCATCTCAGAAAGGTCCTCCCAAATGGCTGACAAAGACACTGGAGAATGTTCATCCTGATGAGGTTGGAAAAACAGGAACAAGGAGTTCCACTCAACAAATCGAAGGTGATGTAGATAATTCTAATTCCCCTGTTGATATGGATATTGCTTATAACTGTGAATTGAGTTTGTCTACAGATCATGAACCAACTTCCTTCAAAAAAGCCGCTTCTCATGATGAATGGAAAGAAGCGATGCAGAAGGAGTATGATGCCTTGATAAAGAATGGAACTTGGAGGCTGGTTGATTCGCCTTTGGGAACAAAACCAATTGGCTGTAAGTGGGTCTACAAGAACAAGTATAAAGCAGATGGCTCACTTGACAAGCACAAGGCCAGGCTTGTGGCAAAAGGTTTCGCACAAAAATAAGGAGTCGATTATGAAGAAACTTTTGCTCCCACAGCAAAATGGACCACCATCCGGACTCTCTTTGCCTTAGCAGCTCAGAATGGATGGAAATTCCATCAGATGGATGTAAAAACAACCTTCTTGAATGGAGATCTAGAGGAGAAAGTTTATATGTCCCAGCCAGAAGGATTTGTGGTAAAGGGTCAAGAACACAAAGTTTGCAAGCTTATAAAATACTTGTATGGCCTCAAGCAAGCACCACGAGCCTGGTATGAGAAGTTAACCGAGCATATTCTGAAACTTGACTTCAAACATTTTGATCTTGATGATGCAACTTTGTTTGTTAAGAAAGTTGGAAAAACAATTGTATATCTTGTGGTATATGTAGATGATCTTTTGATAACAGGGAACAATGAGAGCTATATTGCATCCATGAAGAAAGAGTTGAAGAAAGGTTTTGAAATGACCGATTTGGGTCATGTTCATTACTATCTGGGTATTGAAGTAATTCAACATCCTAAATTTATATTTCTTTCTCAAAAGAAGTACATTGGAGATCTCTTGAACAAGTTTGGCATGGATGAATGTAATCCCTTAACCACTCTAATGGAACAAAACTTGAAGCTCACATCTATTGAAGGGAAGGAATTTGAGGATGCAACTAAGTATAGACAGCTTGTAGGAAGTCTTATCTACCCGACCACCACCAGACCTGACATTTCATTTGCTATTGCAATCCTCTCAAGGTTCATGCAAAAATCTTGTGAAGGACATTGGTCTGCTGTGAAAAGAGTGTTAAGGTACTTGAAGGGGACTCAAGACTTTGGACTCAAATATACACAGGTAGGCGACTTCAGCTTGATCGGATACTCTGATTCAGACTTTGATGGCGACAAAGAAACAGGGGTGTCTACTACAGGTTACACCATGAGTCTTGGATCAGGAGCCGTCTCATGGAGATCACGCAAACAGTCAGTTCCAACAGATTCCACGACCGAGGCAGAATATGTGGCAGCAACTGAAGCAACAAAGGAAATTGTGTGGCTCCGGAAAATCCTGGAAGATTTGCAGATGAAACAAATGTATTCCACACCACTCATGATCGATAACACTTCTGCAATAAAGTTGGCCAAGAACCCAAAGTTCCATGATCGAACAAAGCACATCAATACAAAGTACCATCTAATTCGACATCATGTTCAAGCCAAAACCATCCATCTACATCATTGTTCGACAAATGAGCAAACTGCTGATATCTTCACCAAAGCACTTGGAAGAGAAAAGTTTGAAAAGTTCAGATCGATGCTTGGGCTCACCAACATCCCTTCGGATTAAAGGGGGGAATTTTGACACCTAATCCTATGGGATGGGTGTGGATATTTAATTTTGTATAATAAATAATAGTAGGAAATAAGGAAGGCCAAGAGTCATTGGGAGATGAATCCCAATAGCCTCACCTCCATGTATAAATACATATGCATTCTTTAGCTAATACACAATTCCGATTTGAGGAGTTACCTCCCGGTTTGACATAAGGGAAATATTTTAATGGTATTTTGTGGGAGTAGTAGGAGTGAAAGTATATTTCTTAAGGATTCTTAGGGATAATTCAAGGTGGCTTAATTTTCTTTGAATAATGGTGATGAGTCAACCTGCCTGGATAGAAATCAATGATAATCAATGATAACGATCCCGCTATTGATTTAACAACTGAGTTATGATAAATTTTCCATTGTGTAAAATAATATATATTATAAACAATTCATAAATCAATTTTTTAAATATTTATATATTATTTTCAAATTCTCTATGAATTAAAACAATGTGGAATTAGTTCATGCTAATATATGAAATCTTTATATTATATTATATTATTTATTTTAATATTGATAAACCACTCATTTCTAACCTTTCAACTTATAATTTCTTCTGAAATAAGATAAATAATTTTTTTCATGGTAAACCCTATGTTCTATCTCCATGCTCCTAGTGTAGTGATGTACTCATATAATGTTCATTGAATGACATAATACATTTAGCTTAGATAGCCATGGTCCCTTTTGTCCAAGGCAAATATTTTTCTCCCATTACATTTGCCTTTTAAACCCTATGTTCTATTTGCATGCTCCTAGTGTAGTGATGTACTCATATACTGTTCATTGGATAACATAATACATTTAGCTTAGATAGCCATGGTCCCCTTTCTTCAATGCAAATATTTTTCTCCCATTGCCTTGAGATAAAGCACCATATGTCTTCGGAGCATTATATCGGTCAAAAACATAGTTTTGAGTTTGTGGTTGAAGACCATTTTGATGGGTTCTAAATGTAAGGAGGGTTTTTATATGAAGAAATTTGTTTGAATTATTGATTGCATTAGAGATTCCTATAAAACCCAAACCTTTGTTTGGTTGCTGGATTATTAAGTTTTCTTTTTCAAAGTTAGGTTGATAAAAAAACCATTTTATTGGTAGATTATGTCATTTCTTTTTTTGGATTAGAAACAATGAAAAATGTGTTTTTGCAAGATTTTGTTGGGCTCAAGTTTAATATCAAGTGTA
The DNA here is from genome assembly GCA_034641835.2 of Pinus albicaulis. Taxonomy (NCBI): domain Eukaryota; kingdom Viridiplantae; phylum Streptophyta; class Pinopsida; order Pinales; family Pinaceae; genus Pinus; species Pinus albicaulis. The sequence continues at coordinate 47,512 of JAXQQM020086539.1, forward strand.
TGAAATTTTTTAGGGTTATTTATATTGGAAAGCAAGGTGACATTCTTTGAGTTATTTATATTGGAAGACAATTTTGTTAGGAGATTCTAGTTTGGTAATTAGAAACTCATTGTCTAATATTTGGTATTGTTTGAAAGTATCTACTTTATATATACTTTAGAAACTCCACTACATCATTTTTAAGATCTTGTTGGGCTCAAGTTCATAGAAAGTGCATGACATTCTTCGACTATTTATATTGGAAGGTAGCATGACATTCTTTAGGGCTATTTAAATTGGACATTTTAAAGATCTTGTTGGGCTCAAGTTCAATAAAAAGTGCATGACATTCTTCAGGGATATTTATATTGGAAGGTAACATGACATACTTTAGAGATATTTGTATTAGAAGACACTTTTGTTAGGAGACTCTAAATCTGTAAATAAAGACTCCTTGTATCTAATTACGCCAAAGATGTTCTCTTTATGAGATTGGGTAGGCAAAGACTATTCACCCCACCTAATCAGAGAGCTTCTTCATCACCCTTCTAACCAATTATATTTTAACATGTGTAAACAGATTATTGGTCCTAATTGTCCAAAATATTCTGACATGTGTTGAAGATTGACCTTACCTTTCCCGCACTGCAAAACCATAGTCTTATTTACTAGGAAAAGCGGTTTTTCTTGTACTGCCGTGGTCGGCGGCCGAAAATGATCTCGCATTTACTATTGGCAGCGCCACATGTAATGGACACCAAATGCAAGCCTGAATACCACTAGCAGTTTTGTGGAGGACGATGATTTTACTAATTTGGGAGTAGCTTTGGTATCGTACGTTGCAGGAAGGCAGTGTTGGGCCTGCAATATGAAGCAATCCTTGTGTCAATCTTTGTTTCTTCGTATGATCTCGACTCGATTGAGTGAGACTATGAGGATGATAGGGTGACGGTCTTTGTTCGTCCTGAGACTTGAAGGTGAACTTTCATTGTACCTGCTTCCCTTCTAATTAGACTCGTCTGAGTTCCTAAAATTGCTTTAATGACGCTTTACGCAGATGAGAATATTGGTGCAAGGGGAAATGAGGAATTTATCTTTGATTATGAGGTTTTAAGAGACTCGACTGCAAAATATGACAGAAACAACATGATTGTGAGAGGAGGTTTCGGTGAAGTTTATAAGGTATGATATTATATGTAGATTTGATGGATTCGCCCAATTATATCCTTTGTTTGCAGATCAATTATAATGAGTTGGCTTAGCAGGGAAGACTTCTGGATGGGAGAGTTTTTGTTATTAATAAATTGAACGAAAGGCAAGAGACTACTCAAGCTGCGGAGTTTCTGACATAAGTCAGGGTTCTCACTAGCGTCTGTCACCGTAATCTTGTTCATTTGCTCGGGTGTTGCACGCGAGGGTGCCAATGCTTGCTAGTTTACGAGTATATGTCCAAGCACAGTCTAGACTCTAAAAAAGCATTTGTTTGGTGCATTTTATTATTAGTTCTATCGTTTTAAGGATTCAGTTGGTTAATTCCTGAAATCATGGACATTGAAGCTACGTAGGGGAGATCGAAATTGATTTGGGTTGGGAACATCGTTTAAACATTATAGTGGGAACAACTCCAGAGCTGGCGTATCTGCACTATGATTCCATCATTTGCATTATACATAAAGATATATCAAATGTGGAAATATACTTTTAGATGACAAATTTAATCCTAAAATCAGAGATTTTGGATTAGCTAGATTCTTCAGAGAATACGAATCACATGTTTCTATGAGAGTCGGAGGAACAATGTAACTTGTGTGTTGGAATGTTTGAAATTTCTAGAACAATAAATGGAGAATAAAACTCCCCTCTTCTACACAGATAAAATATTTAAAATTGCATTCACAGTGACAAAGTTTCCACAAAAAAAACTTCTATTCCATAAAAACTGATACAAATTCTTCCTCAACATAGAGGGATTACAACTGCTGGACTGCTTCTAAGCACAATGCCAAAATAACACACTCTGTCATTTACAAAACATACTCTGTCTCTCTAAAAACATACTTTGCTGTATATGCTCTGTTTTTCCCTAAAACACTCTGCTGTGCTTCTCTATTTTGTTCTGTGTAATAATAATAAATTACAACAATTTTTTTTTTACAATGCGCTGGGAATATATATAGAAAATGTTATAATATAACATATATTATAATTAAAGTTAAGAAAAAAACATTTAAAACATGATGCCGTAAATACAAACAAAGTTAAAACATTTGAAATAGACTTTCTGAAGTCTTTTGTAAGTGCATTTTATGGGCCTAGCTGATGACGTCATCTGCTCCGGGGGTGTCTGCTCCTCTGCCTGCTCGACTTCTCTGACCCCCGCGGAATTGGTTGCTGCCTCGTCTCTGCGCTGCCGTTGAACTGCCTCAACACTACGCTGCCGCCTCAACTCTGTTGCGTGTTAAAACTGTTCAACTCTGTGCTGTGATAAATACGTTCGGTGGATGATTAATATGGTTGTTGCTGCAGATAGGATGAAGCCCTTCCGACGCTTCTGCATTCAAGACCGTCGCTCTTCAACTTGCCATCAGACTTAACTTTGCCACCTTTCAGTCTTTTCCAATTAATTCTGCCTTCTGCTGAGTTATCTGGGCAGTTGGAAATTAAATTCCAACACTCCCCCTTAATTTCAACTGCTGGGTTTTCCTGCATACCCAAGAATTTCTTGAAATTATTAAAACTGTTTTGAGCTAATGGTTTTGTGAGGATATCAGCAAATTGATCCTCTGTTCTGCAATGCTGCAAAACAATCTCACCATTGCTAACCAATTCACGTATGAAATGAAACTTGGTGTCTATGTGCTTTGTCCTTTTATGAAAAACTGAATTTTTAGATAAAGCTATTGCTGAGCTATTATCACAGTAAATCATTGCCCCTTTTATCTGTTCTTGGCATAAACTTTTCAGAATCATTCTCATCCAAAACGCTTGACATGCTGCTACTGTAGCTACCACATATTCTTCTTCTGCTGTAGACAATGCTACAATGGGTTGTTTCTTAGAAGCCCATGAAATGGCTCCTGAACCCATATGAAAAACATAACCGGAAGTACTTTTCCGGTCATCAATACTTCCAGCCCAATCACTATCAGTATAACCAATTAAGTCTGAATTTTCTGAAGTAGTATATAAAATACCAAACCTTTTTGTACCTTTAACATACCTCAGAATTCTTTTTGCTGCCTGCCAATGTGCATCCTTTGGCTTCTCCATGAATCTGGAAATTAAACTAACAACATGCATTATATCGGGCCTAGTTGCAGTCAAATACATGAGGCTGCCAACTATGCTCTTGTATAAGCTAGGATCAAAATCCTTGCTACTGTCCTCTCTGCTGAGTTTTAATCCCATCACCATGGGAGTGATTGCTGCTTTGCTTTCTTGCATATTAAATCTTTCCAGCACTTCATTAACATATTTTGCTTGTGAGATAAAAATCCCATTTTCATCTTTTTCTACTTCTATTCCTAAGAAGTATCTCAACAAACCCATGTCAGTCATTTCAAATTCTTCTTTCATAACTGTTTTAAAATTTTCAATAAGGTAATCATCATTACCTATGAAAATAACATCATCAACATATAAAACTACAATCAACATTTTACCATCTTTTTCTTTAATGTATAGGGTGGGTTCTCCCTCACATTTTTCAAATCCATTTTCTAGTAGATAGGAATCTATCCTACTGTACCATGCTCTTGGTGCTTGCTTTAGCCCATAAAGAGATTTCTTCAATCTGCACACTTTGTGCTCTTGGCCTTTCTTTTCATAGCCTAGAGGTTGTTCAATAGTCAACAACTCCATTTAGAATTGAAACTTTTTGTTCGTCTGTTGGTAATTTCCACTTGTTTTTGTCTTTCTTATGGACAACAACATTTCTCACTTGTTCGATCGTGTGGGTCTGATTCCTCATAATCTATCCCATGTACCTTATAACGACAACAAATGCGGCCTTGTGTCTCTCTGTTTACTATTAAACCAGTCTGCAGATACATTTAACTCCAATGACATCTTTACCTTTTGGGAGTTCAACCAAATCCCAAGTCTTGTTTCTTTCTATGGCATTAATCTCCTCATCCGTAGCTTCTATCCATTTCCTATCTTTAATAGCATCCTCAAAATGAATAGGGTCATCAACATTACAATATAAAGAAAACAAAGAATTGATACCTTCATTTGCCGCCTCTTGTTCATAAATGTCTTTTAAATTTTTGAACTTCTTACCTCTTTCATTAGGTGTACAAATGCTTGAAGAAGCACTTGAATTTCCTCCTTGTGGTGTGCTTGGAGAAGCACTTTCATTTCTCCTCAAGGGTGTGATTTGTTTCTCTTGTGTTGGTGCGGCTGTATGGGGATGTATTTCAGCCAACTCATCATCATTTTCATCATGAGATAAACAGTGTTTAACATTCACTGTTTTCTCTATGCTTCCATCCCAAGCTTTCTCTTCAATAAACTGGACATCTCTGCTCACAATAAACTTCTTGGTGGATGGGTTATACAACCTATAGGCCTTGGATTCCTCACTGTATCCAATGAAAATACATTTCTCCCCCTTGTTGTCCAACTTCTTCCTTAGCTGATCCGGTATGTGTGCATAAGCCACACATCCAACAACCTTCATGTGTGTGACACCTTGCTTTGTGCCACTCAATGCCTCTTCCAGCACTTTGTTCATAAATTCTTTTGTAGGGCATCTATTCAAAATGTACGCTGCACAATGTACAACTTCAGCCCAATAATCATTAGGCAAATGCTTTGCCTTTAACATACTCCTTGCCATGTCCATTATGGTTCTATTCTTCCTTTCGGCTACTCCATTTTTCCGTGGAGTATATCTAGTTGTAAACTACTTATGAATACCATTTTCTCTACAAAAACGTAGAAAATCTTTAAAGATATACTCACCTCCTCTATCAGTCCTTAGGACTTTGATATGCAGCCCACTCTGGTTCTCAACAAGTGCTTTGAAATTGCGAAATTTTTCAAACACTTCACTTTTGTTTTTCACAAAACCCAAGTTTTTCTTGTAAAATCATCTATGAATGTTAACACATAGTAGCTACTTGCAAGCGATGGAGTTTGCATCGGTCCACATAAATTTGAGTGGACAATCTCTAAGGGTGCTTTTGCCCTTATTCTTTTCCCGGAAGGAAAAATTTCTTTGTGTTGTTTCCCCAAGATACAACCTTCACAAAGGCTGTCCGGTTTCTCTATCAATGGTAAACCACTTACCATTCCTTTTTTGTTCAAAAAATTAAGACCTCCAAAGTTGAGATGTCCAAATCTCAAGTGCCACAACCAATTATCATCTTTTGGTTCGCTTTGGAAAGTCTCTTGTGCCACTGCTGCTATATTTTCTTCATTCTTCAAGTCTGCTCTCATTCTAAGAGGGAAAATTTTGTTCTTTGTCATATTCACTTCAACAATACATTGTTTGCTGGGTGGTTTGTCCATGATGGTACAAACATCATCCTCAAAGAAAAAATTATACCCCTTATGGACAAGATGTCCAACACTTAAGAGGTTACACTTCATTCCTGGAACATAATAAACATCTGCTATGGATTTATTTTCACCTTTCCTTGTTAAAACATTTACATTTCCTTTTCCCATAACAGAAACTTTGCTATCAGTTCCTAGTGTGACTTGTGACTTCACACTCTCATCTAACATAGAAAACATTGCTAAGTTTCCTGTCATATGGTTATTGCAACCGGAGTCTAGAAACCATAAATCCTCACTTTTTTCCTCAGCCATATTACAAGCTAAAAAAAAATTATTTTGGTTGATATTTTCTCTAGTAAAATTTGCACTAGTTCTGTTTCCCATATCATTCTACTTCTTTCTAAATTCATTAGCATAATGACCATATTTTTTACAATAGTGACATTGGACATTGGACTTATCATACCTTTGTCCTTGAGCATTCTGTTGACCATTCTGCTGGCTGTTGCCTTGGTCGTGGCTGTGATTTTGACTGTTGCACCTTCCATGTGAATGTGAAGGGTTGTCCCTTCCACCTCTATTTTGGCTTCTGCCTTTTCCTCTTTTGTTTCCTCTGCCTTGCCCTCTTACTCTTCCGAAAGACATCTGGGTCTTAAAGGCATGTTCAAAAGATGAGTCTTCACTCCTACCCAATCTCTGTTCACGGGTCATCAGTGATGCATGTAGTTCATCCACTGAAAACTTTCTAAGATCATTAGTCTCCTCTATGGTGGTGACAATCACATCAAATCTTGAGGGTAAACTTCTCAAGAGTTTTTCAACAATCCTCTTGTCTTCAAGAGTCTCTCCATGAGATCTTATTTGTGTGACCATTCCAATCACATGAGTGAAGAATGAGTCAATAGTATCAGACTCTTTCATACAGAGAGTTTCAAAGTCTCTCCTCAACAACTGAAGTTTTGTTGTCTTCACTTTTTCCATGCCTTGATAGGTTGTCTTGAGAGTTTTCCATGCTTCTCTGGATCTCTTGGCTGCTGCTATCCTTGGAAACACACTCTCATGCACTGATTGAAACAATAAGAAAAGAGCTTTGGAGTCTTTCTTCTTATTGCTCTTCAACAATTCTCTTCTTGCCTGAGTTAACATTTGAAACTCTTCTTCATTTGTTGGCTCTTCAAAGCCATCCTCAACAAATTCCCATAAGTCTTAGGAGACAAATAATGCTCTCATAGTTATTGACCAGTAGTCATAATTTTTCCCATTAAACATTGGGAGATGGATATTTCCTATACCCATACCAGTGCTGGCTCCAGCCATTCTGCACTCTTAACTATGATTCAAAAAACACTTGGCTGTGTATTTAAAATTAACTGACTGTTCTGCCACAGTAACACAAAAAATGTATAGAGAAATACCTTTGCATTCTTTTGGCTGAGTCTTCACACTGCTGGAGAAGCTGCTGCAACAAAGAACTCCTTTCCTTCAGCTTATTTAACCTTCAAAGAGCCTGGACTAGCTCTGATACCATGTTGGAATGTTTGAAAATTCTAGACCAATAAATGGAGAATAAAACTCCCCTCTTCTACACAGAGAAAATATTTAAAATTGCATTCACAGTGACGGAGTTTCCACAAAAAAAACTTCTATTCCATAAAAACTGATACAAATTCTTCCTCAACACAGAGGGATTACAACTGCTGGACTGCTTCTAAGCACAGTGCCAAAATAACACGCTCCGTCATTTACAAAACATACTCTATCTCTCTAAAAACATACTCTGCTGTATATGCTCTGTTTTTCCCTAAAACACTCTGTTGTGCTTCTCTATTCTGTTCTGTGTAAGAATAATAAATTACAACATTTTTTTTTTTTACAATGCGCTGGGCATATATATATATATAATGTTGTAATATAACATATATTATAATTAAAGTAAAAACAAATTTTACTGCGGTAATAAACTTTAACTCAAAGTTAAAAAAAAAAAAACATTTAAAACATGATGCCGTAAATACAAACGAAGTTAAAACATTTGAAATAGACTTTCTGAAGTATTTTGTAAGTGCATTGTGTGGGCCCAGCTGATGACGTCAGCTGCTCCGGGGGTGTCCGCTCCTCCGCCTGCTCGACTTCTCTGACCCCCGTGGAATTGGTTGCCGCCTCGTCTCTGCGCTGCCGTTGAACCGCCTCAACACTACGTTGTCGCCTCAACTCTGTTGCATGTTAAACCTGTTCAATTCTGTGCTGTGATAAATACGTTCGGTGGATGATTAATATGGTTGTTGCTGCAGATAGGATGCAGCCCTTCCGACGCTTCTGCATTCAAGACCGTTGCTCTTCAACTTGCTATCAAACTTAACTCTGCCGCCTTTCAGTGTTTTCCAATTAATTCTGCCTTCTGCTGAGTTATCTGGGCAGTTGGAAATTAAATTCCAACATTGTGCAAGTCATTTAATAGTTTATAACCGAGATGGTCTTGTTTAAAAAGTGTCAATTCCACAGATTAATTTATGCTTCCCACAAATTTATGATGAATCAGAGGTTACGTTGCCCCAGAGTATGTCGTCCACAGAAAATTGACAAATAAGGCAGACATTTATAGTTACTGGATTGTTGTTCTCAAGGTTGTGAGTAGCATAAAGTGCATGGATAGAAGCCTACCAGAGGCTATGCAGATTCTTCTCCAATGGGTGTGTGGTTTTAAGAATTCGTTTATGATATAATCTTGGTTTGATGATTATAAATTGAAATTCATTTAGAAGAATAAAATTTGAAATATGAGCTTGATGACGATGCAGGTTTGGAATCAATACGAGAATGATCAATTTTTGCATATTGTTGAGCCAATGTTCGAGGGACAGTACCTAAGAGAACAAGCGTTGAGAATAATCAGGATTGCACCTCTTTGCACTCAAGGTCTTGCACGCTACGACCAACAATGTCACATGTTTTGTCAATGTTAACAAACAATTTAGAGAATGTTGCCCAGCCTATACAACCATTGTTTATAGATGCCTTGATCGGGGAACGTATGAATTCCTCCGCAACCTCCAACTTTGTACCATCTCATGAATCTCATGGATCTGTCAGCCTGTCACTAATTGCTCGCTAACAAACAAGTCATCTTAAAGGAAAACCATTTATTTTTAGTCTCTACAAGCATGGATTCAATGTGTTGCTTTTTCATTATTCAATGCATCTTCAGATCTGAAGAATCAACGTAGAAGTTCCCACAACAAGTTACCTTGCAGAACAAGGTCGATCTTCTATTTTAGGTGAGATTACACTCAGTTCACGTTAAATTAAATGGCGTTTAGCGGATGGAATTGTGTAATTTTATGTAAGTGATCACTTGTTTAATTCAGAAACACTCTGTAAATTTTGTTTTCTCTGATCTACTCATCTAAATGCAATTTAGTTACACGAAAATATTGAAAGGGTTCTACGATGACTCATGTTGTTTTCTGATTGAAATTTAGCAAAACATCAAAGTTAGCCTTAATTTTGTCAACTGTTTGACGCTTAAATTTCGTCATATGCAAACAGGCATGGCATCATGTCTTGGCTATTGTAATGCTCTTTATTAGTTCATGTTGTATCTCATACCGCTCAATCAAATTATGTTTTTCAGTCGAAAATTCACCTTCTTAAAATTCACAGGATTCTCAATGCTTGCACAACCAAAAATATTAAGCACGTCAATATCAAAGACGCATTTTATTAAGGAAATGGATTTAGATATATGGAATGATAATTAACTCCCAGGGAGAGCCGAATTAGGGGAGATTCCTTTTGAGACTGTAATTGTCAATACCTGCGTAGACACTACGCAAATTCCTTTTGGACCCACATGTTCGAGTCATACAAATTTCCTCCCTAATAGAGAAGCTATGCATCCCTGGAACATCGATGTAATTAATAAGTTGTAATGAAGTGCTACACTGTTGTCAAGCACCACTCAAATAAAAAACCAGTCACTTACACCTTAAGACATTGTGTATTTCTTAAGCAACTGGCTTAGTGTGCATTCCATTTTATTTAATGCACCCGATAGCATCCATTCACCATGACTAGCAATATTTCTGAGCATATTCACTATTTAATGCACCTTTCTGACAGTATCTGATGGGCCAAATATCGACCATGTCCTTATAAACCTCTTTTTTCTGATGTGCAAACTTTAAAAAACAAGAATAGAGCAATTAATGTGACATTTACTCGCTGGAAAATACAATTAATGTGGTATTTACTCGCTGGAAATTGAATAAACAAGAATAGAACAATTAATGTGACATTTAATCGCTGGAAAATACAATTAAATGCTAGTCAGTAAATGCCACATTAATTGCTCTATTCTTGTTTTTTCAAGTTTGTGAAGTGGTCAACATTGTGGCCAACATTGGTTTATAAGGACATGGTCGATGTATGGTCCACCCAGTACTTTTAGAAAGGTGCATTAAATGCCACATTAATTGCTCTATTCTTGTTTTTTCAAGTTTGTGAAGTGGTCAACATTGTGGCCAACATTGGTTTATAAGGACATGGTCGATGTATGGTCCACCCAGTACTTTTAGAAAGGTGCATTAAATAGCGAATAAGCTGGGAAGTATGGCTAGCATAAGAAAATCAAATTGATTTATTTTAAATTCAATTATAAGAATTTATTTTTTCATATTTTTTTAAAATTTAAAGTTATAATAAACCATTTTAATACATCTTTTTTAACATTTTAAATTTGAATTATAATTTCGTAACAATAATTTATAACATTTTTTAATATATTTAAAGTTCAAATGTTGTGTATTTGTTAATTTTTTTTCTCGTTTACATATAATTTTAATTTGAAACTATATTTCAGTAATAATATTTTATAAACAATTTTTAATATATTTAAAGTTCAAATGTTGTGTATTTGTTAATTTATTTTTTATCGTTTTAATATAATTTTAATATACATCTTATTATTGTGAAATTCAATTTAAATATAATTTTTAATATACATCTTATTATTGTGAAATTCAATTGATAAATTTGAAATTATACCTTAGTTGTATGTTTTGCAATTTACTAGTATACCACTTAATTGAACCACTTCTTTTCGTTGATGTTATGAGTTTTATATGCTCAATAATTGTTTTGAAATGTTCTGTTCTTTGGAGGGTTTCCTTTCCTTCATTTTCTCTCTTTGATTCTTATCCCACCTTGGTACTTTCTCCATTTCTCAAATGTTATATTGTAAAGCAAGAGATGAGAAAGGAGCACCAAGAGAAAGGATACCATCATTACTATGCCATTACACTAAAACAATTATGTTACTGTTAGTTTATGTTAGTGTAACTTTCTTTTTAAATTTAACCTCTTATTATATTCTTTAAAAGATACATAAAAACTAAAATTTCCATATATTTTAATTAATTATTGTTTTCTACATTCCCCACTTCCCAAAATTACCCTGCACTTCCCAACATTACTCTGCATCTCTTAGTTATTTTAATTCATTAAAAAAATAATTGTATTATACCCCACCTCTCGTCATCATCATCCAGAAATTGACTCCTTTTTCATTTTCAATAATTGTTTTCAGTGCACTCAAATCCGGAGCTCAAATAACACACATAACAAAAGGATAAGTATCGCTGATGACACGTTGGATACCTTTTAGCGGTGGTTTGTGCTGCCTCGGCTTTCTGCCTCACCATATCAAAACAAGAAGCCGCAAACGGTATTGTACTTGCGGTTTTTCGATAGCGAATCTTCCTTTCACCGTTGTTTTTTTCTTTGCCGTAATCTCACGCTGCTGTATTTTAAACCCCAAAACAGGGGGTGGGGGTGAGAATGAATTCTCCCACCCCGGCTCGTAGTTTTATATGTATATCATGACAGAATAAGATAAAAGGCTGTAACTCTGTATGTTCAAGCAGTCGTTTATTTATTTTTCTCAAGCAGACATTCATTGTACGTTTGATCTCTTTCGCTGCAAATAGATAATATGGATTTCCACGTTACTGCAGCAGACTTGGCGTATGTCAGGGAGGAGTATTTGGGCGATGGTCACAACCCTAAAAAATCTGATATTGCTCAGAGGAAGCCAGCAATTTCCCCAAGGTATTGGTCTGCCCCAACAACAACATATTTCTTTGATAAAAATAGCTAACAGCATGTATCTGTCTGTATATTTGATTAATAGGGTTACCCATGTTATGGTATTGACTGGTTTTGCATTATTGCAGTGTTAGCGCTTTGTGTTCTGCATGCGCGCAGCCCCGGTGGGAGAGCGAGTGGAAGTTCAACATAGAAGATGTGGTGGCCATCAATCACAACAACAGTAACAAGAAGTGGTGTAAAATGGGAGATGCAATGAAAGGCAAAGCAGGAAAAGGAAAGAAAATGTCAAGGGGAATGGGAAGGGTATTTTATCATAGGCATCCCCGTGTTGTTCTGCTCTCTCCTTAAAAAATTCAAGTGCCCCCACAATATTTTTTTCCCAGAAAGGCTAAATCTGAGTTATACATAGATCTGTGCTGGACTGGATTGGAGGTTTTTTTATAGGTGAAACCCAAAAGGGACAACCTCAGTTGTATGGATTTAAACGACTTTGGTATTTCTCTATTGTTACACTTACAGATTCGTCAATCTGAAAGCTGTTCAAATGAATTCCATGGTTATAGATGTTAACTGCAAAAATTCATGTGGTGCCTCATAATAGCGGAATTGATCACTATTTTGTTCTACTAATTTGATTATATTCGTTGCGTATTTTGTTTAATGTCTTTTAACGGATCCCAATATATACTGTGATTACTGTAGAACTGGTGCAGGTTGATTACCACATGACTAAACCGGTGAACTGCAAATTAAAAAACTCAGACCAAGTCAAATATAATTAACGCATGTACCTTCCTTCTTCTTTAACAACTGGGGCGGCTTACATTAGTAAAGTAGTTTTTCAGTGGGAGTAGTTAACAATAATAAAATAACAAGTCATAAATTTAGTTTAAAGTCTTATGTTTTGGGTGTACAACATTTTTCATTTACATATCTTTGAGGAGGTTGGTTCACAATAAAGAAAGTAATTTATATAAAAATCTTTATCAGGTTTCAATTTAATATATATATATATATATATATATATATATATACTGTGTTAGGAGAAACTGTAACTGTAGCAGTATTGTAGTTGTGTGGCATGGGTTGAATCTCTGAGGGTTATCCGTTATTCCTATAAATCTAGGAAAAACAGTTAGGCTCGAGCTATCCAAAACTTGAATTAGTGACTTGCACACAACAGCACGAACAAAAATCCACTAACCACTAGCCCAAACCTCAACCAGCAATATTTTTTTATATAATTACGTGGACAGTAAATTAAAAATGGAATAAAATTAAAGATTTATTATTATTATTATTTTATTTATTAATCTATTTTAAAATATTATAATTTTTATTAATTAATAAAAAAATTAATTTTCAAAATTTTAAATTATAATTTTTTTTTAAGAAAATGTATTAATAAAATTAAAACAAAAATTTTTCAGAGTTAAATTTTGTTATTTTTTAAAAGTCAAGTCAGTTTACTTTTACCAGTTGTCTCTGTTTATACACAATTGAAAAGTGTAGAACGTGGAAAAACATCATTTTTATTAAAAGTAGAGGTAATAATTGATATATATATATATATATATATATATATATAAAGAATATAATTATATATAATAATAGAGTAATTAAAGTTTTTATATTTTTTTTATTTGCACTGCTTTGTGTCGTGCCTTAGCCATCGCTGAGCTAAACACATTGCAGCCTACGCCTCACAGCACTCATGGCTACCTTGGAGCAAGATCTGGGGCCGCCTTCACCTTCTGCTGTTGCTGCAAATTCGATTGGTTCATAGCCAGATGATTCTTCAGATGCCTTTGCCTCTCTAATCAATTCCTTGGGACGCCAACGAACTAGGCCAGCTACCACAAAATTTGTAAAAAAATTGGAATCCAAACCAGAGATATCTTTACCTCCATCTGTGCCAAGGAAAGTCGCGATCTCTCTTGCAGAAAAATGACTGGTGGGTCAATTCACTAGACTGTGGCCCTTCCCCAAAACAGTGTAGAAATGGGTGGAGAGGAATTGGGTCTAGTTTACACAAGGAAAAATCGCCATACGATTCTATCGCAGGGGATACTACACATTTCACTTCGAGACCAAAAGTGATCGAGATCTCATTTTTCAAAGAGGTCCTTACTTCATGGACACAAGGGGCTTGTACCTTAACCGATGGACCCCGGACTTTGATCCAGAACTGGATGTCCCCAATGTTGTACCAGTATGGGTCAGATTGCTGCACCTCTCTCTCCACTGCTGGAGCGATGACTCGGTTCATGCAATAGGAAACAGAGTAGGAAAATACATTGACAGAAGTGAACCCAAAGACAACATGCAGGCATGCGCAAGAATCTGTGTTGAGGTGGATCTAGGAAAGGGCCTCTCGGAAGCTGTCAAGATCAAGGTGGACAACTGGATCCACATTCAACAGCTGAACTACGAGAAAATCCCCTTCAAATGCAAGGTATGTCATGAATACGGTCATTTCGTCAATAGATGTAGTAAAAGAGAGGAACTTGAAAAAAATGCAGAAGAAACCTTAGATCCAAAATGGGAACAAGTAAAAAAGAAGAAGACAGCTTCAAAACCCCTTTCAGCTCTTCACCCCCCTCCACCGCCTGGATCTCCTCCCCCTTCTCAAACAACCTCCCCCCTCCCATCCTCCATTTTGGGGACAAACCCTTTTGACATCCTCTCATCTGCCCTCATTCCATGAGATCCAGTCTCCACCTCCTCCCCTAAACCCTTCTCCCTCACATCTCCCTCCCCTTCCTCTCCAGGATCCCCCCATCAGGTGGACAAACTTCTTCCTCAAATCCTGGACCGAATCCTAACAAGAAACCAAACTAAAGAAACCCCTCAAAATACTGAGAACACTAAGAAAGTTGGAAGGAGATCAAACAAAGAAATTAGGGATGAAGAAGCAGCCAAAGACATCTCATTAGGAACCCAATAGGGGCTGGAGAACTTTCTAGAAAAATAATCAAAGAATAAAGAAAAAGTGCAGCAAGCAAATAAAGGGAAGGGTCCTACAGTCACCCATAATAGTAAATAATGATAGTTGTCTCTTGGAATTGTAGAGGGTTGGGTCACCCCTCCAAAATAAACTTTTTAAAATCCCTGATCAAAAGTGAAAAACTTGACATCCTCTTAATTCAAGAGACAAAACTTAGCAGTCAATAAGTTGACACGATCATAGAAAAATCTAGAATCTATGAAGGACAAACAAGATCTACCATTGGAGCATCAGGAGGGATAAGCACTATATGGAAAAAAGGAAAATGGAAACTGCATCAACACAAAAAAAAATAACACTGGATAAACACAAAATTGGAAAATGTTGAAAATGGCAGGAAAGCCAGCATCTAGAACATATACTCCCCCAATCACTACAAGGACAAGGAAAACTGCTGGCAAACTTTAAAAGACAACATTGGGGATGACCGTGAAGATAACCACATTGTTGGGGGAGATCTAAATCTCATCCTCAAAGTCGAAGAAAAAGGAGGAGGGAACTTCTTATTGGATCCAAGCAGAGAAAGTTTAGAAGAAATAATGGAACAATGCAACCTTCATGACATTCCCCCAAAAAATGGGAAATATACCTGGGATAATAGAAGAATAGGTAAGGCAAACATCAAGGAAAGGCTAGACTGGATCGTCATCTGAGATAAGATGATAGTCAATTATAACAGAGCAGCCTCTAGAATTATTCCCTCAGCAACATCTGATCATAAACCAGCTCTAATGGAGCTTGGCATGGATGAAAATTACGGACCATTGCCTTTCAAATATAATCAGCTCTGGGGGTGCAATGAAGAAGCACACAAAGAAGTGGAAAATGTATGGAAGAAAAACATCAGTGGATCACCAAATTTCATATGGGAAACAAAAATAAAAGCAACAAAAGTAAGCCTAAAAGATTGGGAAAAAAACAGATATAAGGAACCCCACAAAGAGAAAGAGGATCTAAAAAATGAGCTAAAAACAATTCAAGAGGAGTTGGAAAGAAATGACAACACCATAGAGAAACAATCAAGAGAAAAAGAAGTGTAATGGAAAATCTACAGAAACAATAAACAAGAAGAAGAAACTTGGAGGCTCAAGTCGAGACAGATATGGATGCAAGCTGGAGACAAGAACACCTCCTTCTTCCACAATTTCGCAAAAACAAGAATGATAAAGAACAACATTGAAAAAAATACAGGAGGAGAGGGACAAGAGTTCAAAGGACAAGGAGAAATAAAAAATGAGTCCTTTAACCATTTCAAAAAACTCCTCACAACTCCAGATAGCCATGCAAACCCTAAAGAGTTTTTGAGACATATCCCAAGAATTATTGACAACAGCAACAATATCTCTCTCACTAAGGAAGTGACAGAAGAAGAAGTAAAGGCAGCTGTATGGGCTCTGCAACCGGACAAGGCCCCGAGTCCAGATGGTTTTCCCATAGCCTTCTACTGAACCTTTTCGCATCTCATCAAAAAGGATCTGTTGAAAATGATAAGATATGTAATGAGAAAAAGGAAGATTGGAGGGTTCACTAACTCAACCTTTTTGGCCTTAATACCGAAAGATCCCCACCCATCTTCTCTCAATTGCTTCAGGCCCATATCCCTCTGTAATAATTCCTACAAAATAATCTCCAAAATCATAGCTAGCAAGCTAAAACCCTCCTCCCCTCCCTAATTACTAAAAACCAAGGGGGTTTTTTCCCTAATAGGCAGATCGTGGACAACATCATCTTAGTCCAAGAAGCCATCCACACTAGCCTCACCAATAATGAAAAAGGCTTCATCCTAAAAATGGACATGGAAAATGCCTTTGACAGAGTTAATCTTTCCTTTCTTGCAGTTGTTCTAAAAAATTTTGGCTTCTTAGATGAATTTGTGGAATTATTACAAGCTTGTACAATGGGCCCTTAGATAGCTCCTCTTGAAAACGATAGGCCTTGTAAATTCTTCCAAAGCTCAAGGGGGCTAAGACAGGGCTGCCCCCTGTCTCTTTTCCTCTACATCATAATGGCAGACTCTCTCAGTGGAAATTTGGAACACTGTAGAAGAAATTCCACCCTAACAGGCCTCTTTATCAGCAGTGGAACCAAAAGAATAAATCATTCTCTATTCGCTAATGATACTCTTCTCCTGGGTGGAGCCTCATGCATCGTGGCAAGAAGATTCAAAGCTATCTTGGACAGCTTCATGGAGGTCTCCGGAGGCATGGTTAACAATGGAAAAAGTTTTTTATAGGGTTGGAATACTCCCATAAGGACCCTGTAGAAAATGTCGCAAATTCTGAATATTCCCTTCCAAAACAGTTGGGACCATTTTCAATACTTGGGGCTATCTATAAGTAAGAAAAACATGAAGAATGAAATATGGAGTAAGTTTGCAGAAAAAATGAAAGTGAAAATCTAGGCTTGGGGAATGCTTTGGTTAAACCAAGCTGGTAGAATTACACTCATAAATTCCATATTGGCAGCTCTGCCTTTATACCAATTTGCTCTCATTTCGGCCCCTGCAAGCATCCACAAATAAATAGAATTAATAACCAGAAGCTTCCTCTAGCAGGGAGGGAAAAGGGAAAGGAAAAAATTCAATATGATAAATTAGAACAAGTGACAACCTCATACAAAAATGGGGGTCTCTCCATAAAACTCCCACGACTAATGAACATAGCACTGGGGAGAAAAATAACTTGGAGATTCCTAACAAGGGAAAAGTCATGGTGGAAAGCTACCCTTGAGGCTAAATATTTCAATGGGCCAAGAACTTCGATTCTGGACAAGACCCCTCCGACAAGGCCATGCACCCAGATATGGAAAGAAATATCTAATGCAACTCAACTTATCAAAGAATATATCACAATGAGACCGGGTAATGGGGAACAAATAAACATTTGGAAAGACAACATAATGGGACATCTCCCTTTGGGAAATAACCCAGGTTTGAAAGAATTAAAAGAATGGATGACAAGGGAAGGTCTTCACAAGTTGAAAGACATTTCCAACTGGGAGATGGATGGAGACTGGAAGCAATGGGCCAAACCCAACCTTCCACGTGACCTTACAGGCCAATGGAACCAATTGACAACTCTCTTGGCAGGAGCAGCCCCGATAGAAAAAAATACGAAGGATGTCTACATATGGGAACCAACAGGAGGAGATTATACTGTCAGAACAGGATACCAAAAACTTCATGAGAATCAAAATCAACAAGGTTGGAAATAGTGGAGATTAGCATGGAAGGTTGAATCCCTCCCCAAAATAAAAATCTTCCTGTGGACTTTACTTCATAACAAATCTCTAACTGCAGAGAATCTAAAGAGGAGAGGAATACGTGGCCCGTATTAATGTCCACTATGTAGAAAGAAGGAAGAAACAATCCAACATTTATTTCTGGAGTGCTCCTTCTCAAGAAAATGTTGGGAGGCAATGGTGACACCCATAGTAGCAAATATGAACTATAACCTCCCCATAAATCATTTTATTAGTAGGTGGAAGAGCAATTACCCACACTCTTTCAAAAACAAACAAATAGTGCAGTATTTATGGAACAACCTTCCCTTGTTTCTTTGCTGGCAATTATGGCTAGCAAGAAATGGAATAATTTTCAAAGACAAAGCCCCAACAGTAAGCACAATCACATAAAAAACATGGGGATTGATGGTGGAGTTCCTCACAGCAAAAGGGATCAAAGGAATCAATTTGAGCCAACTCCAAGAAGGAGCTAGATCAGTTTTGCAGCCAGTAAGATCAAACAGGCCCCTCAAATAAAAAATACAAAGATGCATCAGAATTGGAAAATTAGGAAAACTGAAGAAAAAATCCAAGCTTGGGTAAATACTCTAAATAGAGCATGTCTTCTCTTTGATGGAACATCAAAAAAGAACCCAGGAAAAGCAGGTACTGGAGGAACAATAATTCTACAACATAACTCCACTCAGATACTTTACAACTGGGGACTAGGCTAGATGACGAATAACAAAGCATAGGCCTATGGGCTTCTGTTAGGTCTCAAAATTCTAAAAGAAAAAAATATCAAAGAAGTTGTCGTCTTCAGAGACTTAGCTATCATTATCATGGCAATGGTAAGCAATTCCCTTCCAAAAAATGCAGGCCTAAATCAAATTCTGAGCAGAGCACAAAAAATATCAAATCATATTGGCCACATTGAGTATTATCACATTCTAAGGAAGAATAATAAGCAGGCAGATGAGCAAGCAAATAAAGGAGTCCACGAAATGCTGGAGAAGCACAAATTGGTGAAACCATAACTCAAATTCCTATCCCATGACTTTCCCTCCCTCTTCTATGATGGACAACAATCAAATCAGTTCAAATCAGAAATCCAATGATAACACCAAAATCCCTCTTGATCCAATAACCCAGCACTCTGTCGAAATTGAAATAATTCCCAATCTCTGGAATATTCCCAAAATCTCTAAGAACAGTACTTCAAAATCCCATGGCACGCTGCCTCTCGTGAACTCCCAACATCCCTCCTCCCACCTGTGTAATAATAAAAATTGATTTACCCATCCAACACTTTCACTCTTCTCCTCGCTTTAGTATCTGCATGAGATCCTTGCTTTCAAAGATGTGTTTTCCCCAGTAAGCTCTCGAATTTTCCTGAGCTGTTGTTGGCCCACTTATCTACAAAACGTTCCCCTTATCTCTCCAATCCACCTTATCTCTGTTTTAATCTTTGCTTTTAACTACAAATTGCTTCCAGCGTGCTTTCTGCCTTCCATGCTTTGTTCCATTGCGAGCTGGCCCCTCCCTTCCTCACTGGCAGTAATGCATTCAGATCTTAGCTCGCAATTACACAAGACTATGAACAACAAGGAGACAATAACAAATACAAAGGGTACTGCAGGTAGAATAAGAGCTGCGCATCAAAGAGCAACACCAGCGGCAAAGGAAGCATACATAGCGCGCATCATCAAAAACAAAAAGCCATAGTGGATCCTCTGCAGAACAGATCACACCCTTATGCATTATGGAAATCTCATCGAATTGTAATAGAAAATCTCAAGAACCAGATCAAGCAAGATAAAGAAAAATCCAAAGCAGAGATGGCTTATATGAGATCACAATGGAATACGTGTAATGAAGAAATAAGAACACTAAAGAATAGTTGCAGCCATCTGAAGGAATCACTGAATTTCATCAAAGAAACAATGAGCAAAAATTCGGAGCAAGGCTCACATTAATGGATCAGGGGAGCAGGCATCGAGGAAGTAAGAATATTGTCAACAAATACCTCATTAAAATCTCTGGTCACCCATGGATCCTGTTCTAAATTGCAGTAGTAAACATAGTTTATTATGAAAGTAAAGTGTATTTTATTATTATTTCAATTTGTCAAACAATACAGTTCCAATGTAACGATGTCCAGCTATAAAAGAAGGATAGAAAAATGTAAATCAAGCAGCACATCTCATGAAATAGCCCCCAAGCAGATCTCCTTCTGCATCAAACTTGGGGAATTTTGTATTGGAGAAGTACCTCTCCTCACCTTCTTTTTAGAAATATAATACAACCGATCTTGTTCGAAAAATAATAATAATAAAGTAATTAAAGAATGTTTTTAGAATAGGTGATAAATTTTATTTAAGTTTATTTTGTCTTTTCTTTTTCTCTTTTCCCACTTAGTTTGAGGGAAACTAAAAGCATGTGTTGTTTTTATTAAATAATATTGTGAAGTTTTTCTGATGCCATTTTTCCTTTTTATGTGTAAGCTTAGATGGTGATTCAAAGTTAAGGGAAATGAACAATGAAAAATTTATGTTGCATTGGTTTTTGGGATAGATGAATGGTAAGTATAAGGAGACACGTTTTTACAATGGTTAGAGTACATTCCCAAATTTTGCCTCAATTGATTTTAGGAGACATGTTGTAGACAACAATAATATCTTTTTTTCAAAGAAAAAAGATTTATACATTCATGTGGGAAATATATACATTGTTGTTATTTGCATCCTAAATTTTAGATTGAAGTATGTAAGTCTTTGTTGTATCCACCTCTACATAATTTTTTGTTTACATTCTTTCTATAACTCATCTATACATTGCAAAAAATATATTGAAAACATTGAGAGATTACAGATGCACTTCCATAACATCGATTTGTTGTCCTTCACTGAACTCATAAATTCTTGAGAGGCATGCGAGAGTTGTAAGGCTTCTTTCAAGAGAGTGTCTACTTCCTCGCTGAGTTCTCTCAAGATATGACTATATGTAATCCATTCAAAAGAGGATTGTAGCTCTCGAATTTCCAAGAGGAGAGAGTCTAGTCCAATATTATGAATTTTTTTTGCGTGTTTCCCAACTGAATTATGATTTATTGAAATTTATTCTATTATTTGAAACTAAACTACGGAAATCTATTAAAATCTAAACTTATGAAATCAATGTTTTGACATATATAAAATTAATGTAAATTGTTAAAGATTGTGAGAAATAAAAATATTCTATTGATTAAAGTAAAATTATTGAGATCTAAATTTATGACTATAAAATTATTGAAAGCTATAAAATTAATGTAAACTCTTTATGTTTAGATCGTTTGAAATCTAAAATTATTCAATAAACTATAGATTTTATTCAATAAACTTATTGAAATTTATAAAATGAAATCTAAAATATTAATGTTCAGACCAATTGAAATCTAAACTCATTCAATGGATTGATTAGCATATATAAAATTAATGTAAACTATTGAGATCTATATTATTGATTTTATTCATTAAACTTATTGAAATCTATAAAATGAAATCTAAATTATTAATGTTGAGATCAATTGAAATAAAATATGAAGTCGATTGATTGAAATGTATTCTATTAATTAAAATCTAAACTACTGAAATCTATTGAAATCTATTGAAATCAAGCTATTGAAATATAAACTTTCGAAATCTATGTTTTGACATATTTATTCTATTAATTAAAATCTAAACTACTAAAATCTGTTTAAATCTATTGAAATCTAAACTTACAAAATCAATGTTTTGACATATATAAAATTAATGTAAATTATTAAAGATTGTTAGAACACAATGTTTTGGAAAATTTACTCCATTAATTAAATAAGAAATGTGTATTCCATTAATTAAATAAGAAATGTATAGATACCTTCATTGTTCCACATGAAATGTTGAAATATTTCCCTCCATAAATTTTATTCTATTGATTAAAATTAAAACTATCCCTTTCATTCCATAAATAAAATTTATTTTATTAATTAAAATAAAATCTATTAAAAACACATTTTTTTGGAAAATTAATTTGCACAGATGTTTTCAGAGCATAAATTTTTTTTGTAGAAATAAAAGTTGGAAATGGTGTTTCTGTTCCAATTTGAAAAATTGGAAATGCCAGATTCACAGTGATATGGATTTGTGTGCCCATAACACCCTTGGCTTCTCAATCTCACAATAATATATTTTTTTTACTCTATCTATTTATTTCACGACTGAATATTATAACAAGATAAGAATGGTATACAAACTATGTGTGCATTTCCTCTTTATACAAGAAAGGGTAACAGTGCATTTGCTCGTTATGCAAGAAGGGGGAAACAATTTATTTATTAGATTTATGTGTGAATCTATTTTTGTTTCCAAAGGAATGCTAAGAAGGAGAATTTTTTTTGTATTAAGAAACCATGTAATCTTTTTTTCATCAACAAATCTCTGACATTTAAAATTAACTTGGTATTTTAAGTCATTTTAAACACAAAAATTTGGAGAAAATAATATTATTGGTCCTTAATGGCGACACATTTAAAAAAAAATTAAAACCTCCCCCAAAAGTTAAAAAAAATAAAAATAGTTATTTTTCAAAATTTCCAGAATACTTATTACTTACTAGCTTCAGCAAGTCCGACAGTGCTTTGACGAAAAAATGCACAACACATTCTTCAATTCCAAAACCCCTTACACCCACAAATTCTCAGCAAATCTTCAGCAATTGAGGCAGTGCTTTGACGTAGAAATGCACAACACATTCTTCAATTCCAACACCGCTTACACCCAAAACCGCTCAGAAAATAGTTCCAAGAATTAGGCCTAACTTAATTACATATGGCTGGGCTTCAACAATTCCAACATTGCATCCATAGGGAAATACACACTTCTACTACCAACGTATCGTTCCAGGAATTATACCAAATCAATTGCATGCAGCTTTAAACATTCACATGGAATTTTAACTCTCGATTGTGACAATAATGCACCATGTATATGCGCATGGAGGCATTATTGTCGTACACCTAGGCCTCTAAAGCTTCCACATGAGTTCTAGTACTGATAGAGAACTGGAATGTATCGGTAGTCGAGAACTTGTTGGCAGCAATAATGACAGAAATGAGTCAGAGCCAGTGAATAATAAAGGAGTGGTATTTAGAACCAAGAGAGCCAAAGATTCAGTGGAAGATTCTAGTAGAAAGCGCTCTAGGCACTAGTGTTCTTCTTGTGAATAAAATAGTCCCAAAGAGAAGAAGAAGAAACAAACACACGGCGTCAAAAGATCCAGCCGAGCCTCAAGCCTTTCCTGTGGTAGACGAAAGAACATATGGAGAAAATGTGGCTTTACAGGACCCTTAAAGGGACCTAACCTCTTCTTCTTCACTCAAGAGAGTGACGTGGAATCCAAGCGATGAAATAGAACTTGCTTTTGTCGTTCTGCATGGTATAAAATCAGGTCTTCGTGGTGTGAAATGTGGGACTGATGTTATGGATGTAAAGTCACATAAGAAATTTTGGGTTGATGTTAGTGGAAATATTCAGAGTAATATTGGGCATGATCAGTCGAAGAATCAGAGCATCCAGAAATTCAGGAAATTTAAGATTAGGTTTTTCACTAATGTAGAACATAAACAATCTGCAATTCGGTCAAGTGAGGATCACGAAGGGCATTTTTTTAGTATTCTGCAGCAAGTTTTTGGAACTGAAGAGGAACAGAGTTTGAATCTCCAGGAAACAAATCCTTCAGGATTGACAGTTATTGGTAATGAAGATCAAGTTTCATTGAAAATACATGGGGACAACAAATTGTCATCAAATTTGAAGAATTCAGTTCAATATCAGGTCACTGAAGATGCGAATGGAAATGAGGAAGCAGGTGTTGAGCCTCTCAATCCAAGAGAAGAGAGAGAGAACTCTGTCAAAAGAAAAACATAGAGAAGAACTACCTTCTGCTATCCTAGACGGTATCAAGTTTGGCCTTGATGCTGTCAAAGTTGGATCTCATCTAACTTGCGTTGAATCTTTCAATCAATTTTGGTAGAACATAACTGAAATCGTCTAGAAGAAAACTGTTCAGGTTTCAGTCGACGTATCAAATCATGAGGAATTTAGGAAGATGCAAAATAATCTCACCTCGCTACTGCCAGCACCACCCGAAACCGGCCTGCTCCATCTTAGTTGAATCTTTGGGGTCTCATTATCAGTACCGCCCGCGCCATGTTAATTGAACCTTTGCGCCATGCTATTTGAATCTTTGGTGCAAATAACTGGACTTGCAAGGTGGCTCAATCTTACTATTACAATAGAGACCTGCAACAATTCAATGTATGACTCCATGACTTTATATTGTTATTATGGTATTAGAGGTTGAATAGGGAAGAGAGGTTCATAGAGGTTAGAGAGTTAGTTGGGTAGTTAGCTTAAATGAAGGAGGATGAGATGAATGGCCTAAAATATTTCAATCATATAACATTTGATCTGATGGTATAGACATGTACACAGCAGTAGCTAGGAGTGTTGTTTTCAAATAATGATGCCTTATGACGTGATTACAGAATTTAAAAATTAAGACATGTAAGTGCTCTAAATCCATAAGCTTCTAGCCATCCTCTAGTTAACCAACAAAATGAGCAATGGAACTTTAGTGAAAGTCATGAAAAATAATGAAAATGCATGTTATCAAAATGTCCTGTCTGATAGTATGTGTTAAAATTTCTTTGAAACCACCATCCTAGAAATTTACTACCTATCAGATTAGAAATCTACTGAAAAAAGATACAATTGGGATGTTAAATTATCCTAAAACCAACTATGTAAGCAAAAAGATAAGATTTAATTACTTGCTGGAATTATTAACTCAAAAAACTTTGGGATGTAATGGGGTAGTCAATCAACTAGCAAAAGAGAAAACCAAACTTGGATTGATCATGCAAAACTTTTGGATGTACAGGAGTACTTAATCAACTAGTAAAAGACCATATTCGCTGACAACCTCCTTCAACAAACAGTATGGGGCATCTTCAAATACCAGACTACACTAGCTCATAGAATTTCCCTATTAAGTAGCACTATCTACTCAATTCATATACCACACACTTGACAATCTGTGTTGGAATTTGCAAAGTTTTTGTTTTTGAAAAAAACAATAACCACACTAAATATGAGTCTCCATTTCCTTCAAAAGGCTCTGTTAGTCATCAGTGATTTTTTCCTTTATAGTATGGCTAAGTGCCTGTGATAAGATTTCTAGAAACAAAGTTCATGAAACATTGTGAGTTCTAGAAATCTCACTGCTTTCATTATCCTAAGATAAAATTTTCACTATATTATCATCTTGTCGAGTGATTCCTAGCCTACCATTCCCAGAAGACCCATCACGAGCTCATGCCATTCATTATTCACCATGTCTTGTCAACTTAGCCTAAAAAACCTCTATTTTTGTTTTTACCTACAACCCTCCCTAGCCATAACTAAGATCACTTATCAAAGTAGCTCTGTTGTCCTTCCCAAAACACCCCAAGCATTGATGATCTCAAACTATTTTTGTAGACTCTTTAGACAGATCAAGTACATTGGATTTTGATCTTCAACACAATAGTTTATCATAAATTATGTCTCACACTTGATAGAGCCCAAGTTCTAGGTTTAAGTCCAAAATCCAAGTCCTAGAGAGCCTCCACTAGGTCACCTAGAGTCTCATGAGTCCTAGGGTGGATTTGGTATCCTGCAAATCTGTGTTTTATACCTATAAGGAGACTGATTTCAAAAAAAGAGGGAAAGGGACAAGTAACTTTGTCCAAAACTAATTAAGAGATCCTTCAAGGGAGGTCTTTGATCTGAAGCATGAATCTAGTAAGGGGACAGCTGCCCTTTGCTCACTTTCCTGCAAAGAAGACCAAAAGGGCCATCAGATCAGCTAGGAGGTAAGGTAAAAAAGGGAAAAATCATCACAGGAAGATCATCAATGAACAAGAGACAACAACAAGCATATGTTTTAGGAAGATCAGGGTTGGTAATTTTTTTTTTCCAAACAAGGAATAAATGCTAGGGTTGCAAGGGAAAAGGTCACCTAACTCCATAAGTGCAAAATTGAAGATTTTTTGGAAATAATAAATGAGTTTTGATAGGTTTTTAAGAACTTAGAAGATAACACTGATTATATTTTTCTGAGCAGCCCTAAAACCCAGGGATTTGAAAAAAATGAAAAAATGATCAAAATATAATGATAGAGCCTCCTTCATTACAACAGATGGCTACCAGAGAATTTCAAGCTACCTTTCTAGTGTTTGTCAAAAACAACACTGTTTTCACCTGCACTAAAAGGAGAGATGGCAAAGAATATCAGTTTAAAAGGGCTAACCTCCCAAATGAAAAATGTCTTCAAAGTAAACAAGAGGAGGAAAGCATAAGGTTGAGTCTCTAAAAATGCCCAAGTGAAACCCATAGCATAATATAGTTTGTTTTACTGTTGGAAAACAAACCTATTACGATCTTAAAAATAGGAAAAAGTGGAAAAGAAACAGTCTTAAGGTCACCAGCAGTCAAAAAATGCCAAGAAGGTTAAAAGCAAGTGTTCTTTATGATAAAAGCATGCCCAGGAAAAATTGCTTAGTGCCCAAGTTATCAGAAAGAAGAAGGGTAAAAAGGACACCAACAAATCAACACCACAAGAGGAGAAAAAAGTGCCTTGAGGAAGTTTTCGAAACCCTCCAAAGGACAAAAATTTATGAAACAAATGAAAAAAGACCAAGACATAGTAAAAGTGGGTTTGTTGGTTTAATTTATATTTCAAAGTGCATAAAGGTTTTTTGAATTCATTTTCAAGCTCATTTTCGCACTTGGCAAGGAGGGAAGAAGCTCCAAAGAGAAAATTCAGAGTTTCTGGGCCGTTTCTGGGCAAATTGTCCAGATGCTGCACAAAACTTGGGCATTGTGCAAAAAAGGAGCTAGCGCTACGAAAACTCACGCCCCTCATTCGTTTTACATGGCGCTATGCAAAAAAGGCCTCGGCGCTATGTAAACTTCAGGGGCTGCGCAAACGCAGGCCCAACTTGCCCTAAATATGGAGAACCCTGCCTCTCGCCCGACACCTCAACTCATTTTCCCAGGCGTTGCGCAAACGTGCCCTCGACTCGCCCCCCCGCGACGTGCAGGGGTTGCCTATTCCTTCGGGCGCTGCGCAAATAGACGAGACGACCCGCCTAGAAGGCATGCAACCTGCTTGGTGCTGTGCTAACCACCATTCAAGCTCACAAGCGCTGTGCAAATAGCCCGACCCGACAGCTCGGGCAGAGGCACTGCGCAAAGTCCAGGAAGGTGCAAAAAGTGCAAGAAAGACCCATGCTGCCTAAAATTATCCTTTTTAGGTGTTTTCAAGTTTGAAGTAGGTTGAAGAAGGTGGTAAGTAGAAAATTCTCTTGATCCCCCAAGAAAATTTACAAAATCATCTTGTTTTTGTCTAGTTGTTGAGGTAAAAACCCTAGGAGGGTGAAACCCTAGGTCAAAGTCACAAAGGAACCTTGCGCTTCTAAAAAGGCATTTTCAAACCAAATTTGATAGCAGGGGTGGGTAAGGGAATTAAGGTTGTTACTATATTCATGGTTAAACTCCTTAAGCTGCAAAACCACTCACAACCTCAAAACTCATCTCCTTAGCTAAAGTTGACCTCATCATCATTTCTCACTCGGTTTTTCCACTAAACCTCAATTTTCAGATCAGTGTCTCCCATCACCATGTGAGAGACTGAAAACAGCAGTGGTAGTGGAGGAGGTCAAAGGCCTTCAAAGACAAAGCACAAGGGAGGGAAAGTTAATAGGTTGGAACCCCAAAATATAGTGGCTATCACATCTTCTCCTAGGATCTTGTCATGCTTTCAAAACACAAGGTGTTTTCAGTTTTGTGAGAAGGTCAAGTAGGTGAAGAGCAATCCTGAGCTTACAAGGCTCCTCATCCTCAATTTATAAAACAAACATGTAGACCTAGTAGGGGTGAAATTTGAGATTTCAGCAATGTCCATATCCGAAGCCACTAGTATCCCTTCAGTGGGTGAGAAATGGTTCAAGAATGGTAAGCTAGAAAGAGATTTATTTTTTCCATTTATCAAAAGGAGGTATAGAGAAGGCAATATCATAGTTTTCCATTTCTCACATCTCAAACACAGGTATGCACCCTTGATGTTAGCTATCATGAAATACTTCACCTGTGAGGGGAGATACTCCAGGGTCTATACCTATCATATTAGACTCCTTATGAATTTCACATGGGTTAAGGCACTTGACCTACCCTACTATCTCTATAGGAGTGTTATGAAAATGTGTTCTATTTTCCAAAGGAGGAGTTACCCCCAACAAATGTACAACTTGTTCCACCATTCCTTGATCAATATGGTGGTTGTACATTAGCTAGAGAAATAGGGTGTACCTTGGGATGTTTTCATAAACAATGAGTTCTTCTCAAACCCACAACATCCTCATCAAACAAATCTGCCTTCCTCATCAGCACAAGTGCCCTCACCACAGGCACACATCCCTTCCTCTCCTTCTCTTGATGCATTAGGTGAAACAGGGAGTGGAAATAAAGGATCACATAGAGATTAGGGTGAGGGTGAAGAAGTCAGTGAGGCAAACACAAAAATGTATGAAGAAGAGATAGAGGATATGGGAAGTGATGGAGGAAACAATGATGAAACACAAGGCAGTGAGCATAATGAACAAACAGATCATAGTGGAGATGATGGAGACAGTAGGGAAGAGCGGCTAGATGAGGAAGGTTGTTAGCAAAGTGCACAAGATAGCCAAGGAAATATTCATGACAATCATGACAGTTGTCATGACTGTCATGACACTAATCAGTTTCTGGATAACCAAGAAACTCAAAATGATAGTGCAGGAAATGACCAAGGAGAGAACCTCAGTAAAGAAAAAAGCCAAGATGAGGCCAATGGCAGTGATGAGGGTCAAAGAAATGATGAAAACATGGTCAAAACTACCATCATCACCCCTCACATATGCACATACTACATAGGACAAATATATGTGTTTGCTGCCTCAAAAAGGCAAAGGGCCAGCTCTCCTCAAGATATCAAAACATTGGACAAGGGCAAGGAAAAGGTGGAAAAGATTGAGCAGAAGGTAAAAATGAGGAGGAGTAATAGGATAAAGAAAACTACTCAAGGGCCCGAGTTCATTGACTTAGACAGTGATAATGAGGATGAGGAGATGACCGCTAAAATGCTACTCGTAGACAAAGATGCACAAATCAAGGAGTGGGAGAAGGATTTTGAAAGAGCCCAGTGTGTCATTCAGTACTATAAGAATGAGCATAAGTACTTCAAGAAGATCAAGAGAGGCCTTGCTCTCAAAAAGAAGATGACCAAGCATTACACAACGAAGAGCAGGTTTGCTTGTACCAAACTCAAGGAGGCTCTCCTTGAGGTAAAAAACTTAAAAAGGGAAAATGAGCATAATAGCCTTGGAATTTTGGTTGAGGCTTCTAAAAAATGATCTAAAAACATTTAAGGAGGGTCTCCACCAATTTTGAAGGAATTTGGAGAAGATTTTGTTTTCTGAGAAATTTTGGCCTCATTTGCGCAGCGCCACTGGCACTCCACAAAACTCTGGAGCGCCTTTAGGAGGAAAGCTTGCCATTTTTGGATTTTTCATGACCTTCACAGCATCCACACAAAATTTCATAATATTTGGAGCAGTTTTGACCCCTCAAAAGGTCAAAAAACACCTCAAAAATCACCTTTCTGCCTCTGTTTTAGGCATGGCGCTGCGCAAAAGACAGTATGAGGGTTTTAAATTTTTGATAGGGTTACATGAACTATATCATAAAACCACAAGAATTTTTGAAAATTAGACTCTTCAGGCTTTCCAAAGAGCCATCACGGAGCTAAATCTGACATCGGGAAGTGGCCCAAAACTTGGTTGCAAAACAACCGATTTTCTGCAAAAGTAGCGCTTTACAACGAGACTGTCTTTTTGTCAAAAGTCAACAAAAGACACAAATTTATGGCGAAATAGTTTTTTAATATTTTCTTGGGAAAATTACTCCAAATTAGATTGAGGAGTTATGTTATGATATTTTTCATTTATTAGCTTATCTATTATGTGCCTTGGGCCTTGCATGGTCATTAAGCACATAAATGACATTTATGACCGAACTAGGGTTTTTGGAAGCCTCTTATGGTTTCCACCTCCTCACTTGCTCCATAAATAGAGCATGAGGCTCTTATGTATTGTGTTGGATTTTGATGACTGATTCTGAGGTAATACATAGTCCCTTGGAATTTGAAAAGAACTTGATGTCTTGGAGTTTATGAATGCCCTGGTTTTTTTGTTGATGGATGAGGACTGGTTGCAGGGTCCATGAGTCTGGTTGATGGTGAAGTGTTTCTTTTTGTTTATGTTTTCTATTTTATCATTGTGTTTCCATATTTCTATGTTGCAGTAGGACAAATAATTTAGACTAAGAAATGTTTTCTAATGGCACCTTAAGTCGGTTTGTTTTTCACTGCCTTAATGTTTTCTTCTGCTAGGACATGTTAAAGAATCCTTCTTTGCTCTCTAAGGCTCTCCTAAGATTGTTTATTTCTTAAATGGTTTAAAACAGATGGTATCCAACATGATTTATGGCTAGCCCTACTTATTTTTTCCACTAAGAACGTTATTTTTGAAGTCATCTATTTAAAGCATCATTACTTAGGTTTGTCAAAGAAGTTTGTTTCAGGTATTTACTTAACTAATTGTTTTAAAGGACCTTCATAGCTATAATATTGGATGTTCTGAGGGTTTCTCTCCTTCTCTGATTATATTTATTTGTGCATCTTAATTTTTTTCTATCTTTGATGATGAAATCTCTAAAAGTTAAATAAGTTTCTTGCCTTTCTGTATTTCATTTGAATGTTTGTCTTGGATAATTATCTGCTTTAAGTCTGAATTAAAGATTTTAGGGTTTTCTTTGACTTTGATTTTATTTCTATGCTTATGATTCTTCCAAATCCATTTGTTTAAGTATATGATAGAGAATTATTTACTGCTCTTTGTCAAACTTTGTTTCTCAAAATTAATGTCCATCTCACGATCCTTCAAACCTCAAAGATCCACCAACCAAGCTAGATTTTCCCTAAAATACTCCCTAATCCATTTATGAACCTATCATTACCTTGTTAGACTCCATTTCCCAATGACTTGAAGTTTTCCTTGTTTCTATCTAGTCTATCTAAGAATCATACCCAACCAAAAAACAATCAACAAACCCAATATTTCATAACTAGCCTAAATTCAACCCTAATCAGGAAACACGTTCACATATTTGCACCTAACAGAGAGATCCCTCTTTGAATCTAGGAAGGCTATGTCCTTGCATTCCAAAGCTTGGTTTGATGTTACCCCTGTCCATTTGTATCTCAATCAATCTAGCAAATTACGGGGAGCTAACAGGCTCCCATCTATAATGTGAATGAAAGCCATTCTACCAAGTAACAAGGATAACAAATTTAGAGTACAGAACTTCTTGACAATTACTAAGGCTGTGATTGCAATAATTGATTGATTAGTTGCAACAATAAGGGGACATCTAATGCATGCCAGTGCCTACCAAATAATACATCAAAAAATTTTAAATCGTATTTTCCAGGAAGCTTCATCTTTTCACCTATTGAATGTTTTGGAAAATGATCTTCAATGTTTGTATCTCCTTCTTTCCTTTTCGAATGGCTAGTGCTATTCGCAACCCTTGAAATTTAGTTGCCACCACTTCTTTTTACCATCCATAGTGTCATTTGTTGTAGCTGAAGCATTGTAAGCATGCTCACATTTAATACTGCAACTTTTTCCTAATTTCAGTATATTCTACGAGGAATACAATAAAATATTACCATTCAAACCTCCTCAACAACTCTATACTAAATATAGCAATAGGATGTTGAGATCCCCTTTCTACTCCAAGAAAAAACATGAAAATATTTTAGAAAGATACTACAATAATTCTCTCAATCAACTAGCTCCATGATACAAGTCAACGATAACATGATAAAGGAGTTGGTTTTGCAACGATCCTCCAAAAATGGCACCACAAAGTACGGTTCCCCCTCCAAGTGGTTGACCATGTATCTACCTTCACGAACAATGAATGAATCCTCCGTAGAAGCATGTGTGGCCTCCTCTAAAGTGGATTCCTTCTTCAAACCTTGAATGAATGCACAAAGACCATGCAAAACTCTAATAAAGTGGCACTTGTGGCATCATGAGTAGAATTTTCCATCAATATTCTATGCAGAAGGCTCCATTTGGAAAATTCCATGGTAGAAGTACAATCTACAAAGGAGAAGATGAAGTAATTATCAATGAGCATACATCCTCATCATAATAGCTTGGAAATGTGTGCAAGGTGTCTTCCTCTCATATAAGGTGTCCTCCCCATTGGATAGCAAATTTCTCGAAGGGGTAGTGACCCTTTAAATATATGTTGAAATTGTGAGTGCCTTATAATCATATGTCTGACCAAGATATCAATTGTTTTCCTTGATGAACATATCTGAAAAAGGTGTTTGAATTATTGATGGAGATGCAAGTGAGACTTGAACACACTGAAATAGATCTGAGAGAAAGTCATATATTCTTCACATGGGTAGAAAAATTGGTCGCTCAACACTCTAAATGCATGTGCGACTGCTACTATATTACATGTTACCTTATTTTTTTAAAATGCCAAGTATAATTTGTTGGCAATTATCAACTATTCACTAGTGGCTTGGCCTCTTCAAGTGTGTAAAAGAACATCAAACTGTTCTCAAATATTTTCTATAGGTTGTATAAATTTTTTGATTTGTAAGTAGTGATGTGTTTAGCTAGAAACAACCCTTGTACACTATTTTAATTTCCACATCTGATGAAGTCAAAGTAGTATGGGGCTTCTTCATGTTGTTTTGGATTTCTTAGCCTACATGAACTTTGTCTTGATTTTATTTCTTTTACTTTGAATTTTTTCATGAAATTTCCTTTAGTTCTTTTTGTCAGAACTCATTAGGCTCTAGAAGATGTGCATCAATATTTTCCTACCATGCTTGAGATTTAGTTTTGTCTATAGAAAATTTCCAAAATTTGTCCAAAACTCTCTTTTCACAGCGCGCAAAAACTTACTTATCTAGTGGACCATTCTATGTTCTGGGTGAAGGAGTCACACTTCTCAGTTTTGAGAGAGAATCATTTTTCACCTCGGCAACCAGACATGCTTCCTTAGCAGCCAGGTTTGTCATGAATTTCTATTCCAGAAAATGGACTTTATGTAATTATCCTCTGGCATACCTATTATTTGTTGCATCATTTTACACAACTGAATCCATCTTCACAGTTTCTACTACTTTGTCTATAACATGATTTGACATTTATTTTACTAAATTTTATATTTTCAGCTCTCCAACACCTTTATGTGACCTTCCTACTTTCTCCAAGTCACCAGACAGTGTAGGTATTCTAATTGATGTTACAAGAGAGGTACACTAGCAACCATTTTCCTCTTGGACGTTGAAATTGCTAAATATATGCCTTGTAGAAACAAGGCTTCAAGTAGAAGGCCTTATTAGCTCATCGTTCATGTCTGCATATGTTATTTTACTTTCTTAAGGAGACGGTACATTACAAAGTCCTTGTTTCGACTTTATACATTTAGCAGCATCATCACTGGACACAGAAATAATTCCTATCAATAATCTTGTACATTCAATGGACCTCTATTTATGATTTTACCATGGGTGCTTTCCTTCATACTTTATATGCCATATGCCCTAGATGCATTGTTGAATGTACAACTAAAGAGTTTCTCAATGCTAAGTGTGTTTTCTCAGACATTTCAAAATACAAGCAACAGAGAAAGATTTGTGAACACAAAAACACTTTTTTCAATTTTAAAACTTCCATGGTTGTTTTGTGATATTGACATCCAATATGATATCATCAAGAAGACAAAGTGAATAATTATGAGTATGTTGCCTAATGTAGGGATCAAAGCAACGAGTGAAAACATTTTTGAAGTTTTGGACTTAGCATTGCAAGATTAGATTGTTGATGTCCAAGCTGAAGATGTTGCATATATGCCAATTATTGCATGATGTTATTACAACCATGTGTAGAAGATTCAAGGTATTTTTTGAAGACAAATCTGAAAAATTTCGTGAAATTTTAGCTCATGATATTGGATACATTGCATGTTTATCTACTACTCCTTTAGCAACTGATTATGCAACCAACTTTCTGTGGCAAATCCACAAAAATGTTGGTTTGAAAATGAATTTGGGAAACATAGATTTTCTTATATCAGGATTCTTTTGTGCTCAATGTGATAAAAAAATTTCAGCTAACTCAGGGAAAAGTGACCTTGATGTAACTTTATATCAGAAATAAAGGAAATACATTCTTAATAATACAGTTGTTAGAGTTTTCTTTCAATATTTGTCAGTCTCTCTTTTCTCTACTCCTTTTTAGTGAATCATTAGAGCAAGTTCGTGTTGCTACTGTGGGAAGAATTTCTCATCTTCTATGCCATGCAATCAAAAGTGGCCTTCTGGGAAAAAAAATGTTTGTGGATAAAATGCCTAGATATACTTCCACTTTATGAGAAGAAGGTTGTGAGGAGATAATTTTTTTTGAAAATCCGTTACTTCATTGAGAATAATGGAATGGATATTTTTTTTGAAGATGATGACACATGCAACAAAACAAAATAAGAAACTATGCTTGGAATATTGAAACATTCTTTGGAAGCCACTGAGGATCCATATGTATTCGACACTTTGTTGGAAGCGGTAGCAGAAATTATGAAAGTGGCTAATGTCCATGGATATTTTATTTTTTTCTCATTTGATTTATTGATTGATCAGCTTAACAATTCAAATAGTTGGGTGAGAGCAACAGCTGCTAGGTTAATACATAAATCTGCTAGTTTTAAATAGAAGGGAGGAATGAGATCAATCCTTTTCAAGTTTGGTGGAATTAGAGATAAGCCATTTGAATACTTGAAAGAAAGGTTTGTCACACACCTAGTTATGAGAATTGAATTTGCAGAGGTCATTTTGGGTATACCAAGTGTAGATTTTGCTCAATATATGGTCCATGTTGTTCTTCCAAAGCTTGTAGTTTTAGAACAGCATAATTTCCACGCATTAGCTACTTTGCATGAATTGGAAACATAGTTGAATACAATTTTTCCAGTTTTGTTGGTGGAATGGTGTCACAAGGCTCTATCATTTGTGTTTCTTTACTCAGATAGAAAGGAACTAGTTACTGTAATGCAATTCTATGAAGCCCAGACATGATCTAATACTAGAGATATTTTTACTAGAGTGTTGCCAGTTCTTCTTGAGGAGTTTGTACATTTCCTTAGGGATGCACATAGTTACAATACTAATGAAAGGCTATCAAAGGTTCTAGATATGATTTAAGAGGTGGCTAGTCTTGTCACTGGATCAAATGATCTTTTAGGATTTTTAAGGAATTACTGGTTTCCATTTTTCTAATTTAGGGAATAATTCCTTGTAAGAAAGGAGGAAGAGGTGAGACTAATACTAGGTGACAAGTGGCAAGTGGGAATGTATCACAATGTATTTGTAAAAACCTAATTGTAACTCGTGTGTTTAGGATACAAAAAACCACCAATGACCCCATTGATTTCTCCATCAATTACTCCATTAATTAACTTCATTATATTTTGGATTTTATGTACTACAATATATCTGCATTTGTGGCATTCCTCTCTTGTAGGCTTCCTTTTATTTTTAAATGCCACTTATATTACTTCAAGGAAAAGGAGAAATTAGGAAAAGGAGAAATTAGTTACACTTGTGATATGTGTATGCACATATTTTCTCAAGCTCCACACAGAAGAAGGTTTGAGAACTATAGAAAAATATTTATGATGTTACTTGTTTACAAATTTGAGAAAGCGTCAAGGGTTACAATCAAAATATAGAAATTTTGTTTCCTGGTGGAATATGAGACATTATTTGATTTGTATAACGCTTCAATTCTTGTCTAGGATCTAGGTAAGTGTGAATGAATAAAAGCTTTTTTTGTCATTGTTCTATATTGGATTCCCATTCTCTCTAAGTTATCAAAGGCAAGTTAAGATTAGACTAAGGGACAACATATCCAATTGCTAAACTTTAACCTTACAGGGAAGCGCACTACACTTTTTTTATATTTCCACACATTTTGAGGGCATGCCAATAGAAATGTCAATGTTGTTGGATACACTCACGTTGGTTAGTTTTAGAAAAATTATCTTTGTCAAATGCGTTGGTTTCATGAAGACTTGGCATGTCTAGGACATAGTGGTGTTATTTCTTACCTGTATTTGTGATTTATTAGTATTCCACCACTAATAACTTCATTGTGTAGTTGTCTGTTTATTAGTATATTACAACATTGACTTGTTAAAGGAAAATGATTCTAGTTTGTTTAAACGTCATAAACTGGAAGGAAATCTAGCTTTGAATTAGAAAAATGGAATATATTTTGAAAAATATGCTTTTTGATAAAATATAGGCCCATTGCTAGATCATTTAAAAAAAATTGTCATGACAATAAACAATGATTTTGGACACAATGAATTATAGAACTCTCCAACTCAAAAACAAGTTAGCATATTCAGTTTTTTTTGCATCAGAGAAAAATGAACTAGTAACATTAAGTTTGCTTTGAATATTTATAGAACTATTTTAGAGATTCTAAATGGAAATTGTGTGTGCTAATCTTGCTCAATTAATTACAGGGAAAACAAGGGGCATACATAATTTGTTGTCTTATGGGAATTGGATTCCTTTTCCCTTGGAATAGTACGTTGATAATTTAATATTACTATATTGAAGCTATATTCCTGGTTAGTATCACAATTTACAAAGTCTTGTATTATTCTTTTTTAGTTTCTTGTTGTAATCTTGTGTCAGCAATACTTTGCTCCACCCATTAGATTTCTACTAACCAGTTTTATTGTTGAAGTGTCACTGCTTCTTAGAGATAACTATAGGAAACGATACAAATACAAAAATGGAGCATGAGTCATTCTTAGTAGAAATTTCTAGGTCTGTTGTTTTTATTTGTGACATTTTATTTTCTTTGTTTATACAGGTCGTTTGGCCACATAGTGGCCACTATTTCCCAACTAAAGAAAACTTGTTCAAGTTTCTTACTTTTATGGTGAAAAATGACATTAACAATATTGTTGTTGTTGAGGTATATATCATATAAATCCTTTATAGTCTACTTTAGTTTATATTCCTGTGTTCATGGACTTTCATGTGTTATAATATGCATTGTAACTTATTTTGTTTTCTTTTTGTAGAAAATTGACTTAGTATTGATGGTAAGAAGCAAGGATTGAAGAAAGAGGGGGACAATAACACTAGAGTGACAAAGAGAGAGAAGTGTACTAGTCTAGTGGTACTTGTAGAGCCAATATCCCACATAAGACATACAAATAAAGACAGATGGTCAAGTTTTCAAAGTTTTTGAATTCACTTGCAATTCCTTGGAAAGATAATGATAATGTTTTGAAGTGATGAACAATATTTTATCTGTAAATTGTACTACAACCAATATTAAGTTGAAAAATCATATTGTAATACTTGAAATAATTTTATATAATATAATTTGTGGTTGGAATTATTTATAGTTGCACTTGATATTACTTGGTATTATAATTAACATATGTAACTTTGTGTTTTCATATTAGATGAACATGTAAATTGTATATCATTTTTTTAAAATTTAGTTGCAAAATCATACTAATTAATTTATGTTGATTAATAATGAACACATAAAATAAATCCAAAACTATTAAAATAGTAGTTTATATTGATTAATGATGAAAACAAATAAAATTAATATACGACTAAATTAGTCATTTATAATGATTATTAATGAAAGTAAATGAAATGAATATAAACTACTAAATTAATCATTTATATAATGAATAAATTACTACTGTAAATGATAAATTTGTGACCACAAATGACGACTAAATTTTGCATATATACGACTATTAGTAGCTAATTTACAGTATCTTATAACACGACTAAAATTTAGTCATATTTCTTCGGTCATTAATTGGTTTCAAACTATGACTAAAATTTGCATATATATGACCATTAGTAGCTAATTTACAATATCTTATAACACGATCAACATTTTGGTCATATTTCTTTGGTCATTAATGGGTTTTCTTGGGTGATGATATAGTCATATATTTGTTGTATATTTGGTCATTAATTGTGACAATTAATGACCAAATCAAATATTAAATCAATGATTAAATCAATGACCAAATCAATCACCAAATCAATGACTAAATTAATTATCAAATCAATGACTAAATTAATGACTAAATCAGTGACAAAATTAATGACCAAATATACAACTAGACAACAAAATTGAGATAACCAATTAATGACTAAGCTAAAAACGACCAAAAGTCAGTCGCATTATAAGATACTGTAAATTAGCTACTATTTCTCACCGACCGAAAAATAGTCATTTATATGCAAATTTTAGTAATTTGTTTAGTAACTAATTAGCCATTTTCTACTAGTGTATTGTCTTGTATCAATTTATTTGTGGCAAATATGCGAGATTTACATGCTTAATTTCAATAGGTAGGTCTCCAATGCTAAATCATAAATATATACTTGGTTGATATATTTGGGGATTGTCCTTGAAATATATTTTATTTTCTATTATGTATAGGTACCCCAAGCATATTATACCCATCTAGCTACATTTCAGGCTTATTTTTATATGGAGTCAAAAACAACAAAGAATGGTTTCTTATCTATTGGTGTTCCTAATAGTTGCATGACTACAACTAGTTCAGAGCACTCGTGTACCTACAGGAACAAGTGTTCGGCCCTTGCCAGATCTGAAAGAAGATGTCAAGAGAGTTATGTTTTATGGTTAGATTTGGTATACAAATATTGTTTAACATTTTAAAGTTCTATATATTCTATCCCTTTGTTGGGTTAAGTAGGAAATTGAGTGACAAACTAGGTGCATCACTGTGATGCTTTCAAATTGTAAAGTTCTAGATTTCGAAAACTGAAGATCACACTTAGTCACTTTCTTTTCTCCTATTGTACTATTTGACATCTTTTAATTGGTTGTGGCCATTTTAATTAAAGAAACAATTAAAATTTAGTATGAACATTTTTGTTGTGTTTTCATATTATATTGGCAAGAATATTGCATGATATTTTTTTAATATAGTCACAAAATAATACTAATTCATTTACGTTGATTTGTAATGAACACATAAAATGAATATAAAACTACTGAATTAGTAGTTTATATTGATTAATAATTAATATAAATAAAATGAATAAACAGTGACTAAATTAATCGTTTATAGTGATTATCAATGAAAGTAAATGAAATGAATATAAAATACTAAATCAGTCGTTTATATAAAGAATATGAAGTTACCAAAAAAATATAAATGAATAATTTAAATGATAAATTTGTGATTACAAATGACGGCTAAATTTTGCATTTATATGACTATTAGTAGCTAATTTACAGTCTCTTATAACACGACCAAAATTTACTCATATTTATTTTGTCATTAATTGGTTTCAAATGATGACTAAAACTTGCATATATATGACTATTAGTAGTTAATTTACAATATCTTATAACGCGACTAACATTTTGGTCATATACCTTTGATCATTAACTGGTTTTCTCCTGTGATGTAGTAGTATATTTTGTTGTGTATTTGGTCATTAATTGTGGCAATTAATGACTAAATAAATGACTAAATTAATGACCAAATTAATGATAAAATATACTGCTAGACGATAAAATTGAGACAACCAATTAATGAATAAGCTAAAAACAACTAAAAGTTGGGTGCGTTATAAGACACTGTAAATTAGCTACTATTGGTTACCGACGGAAAAATTGTCTTTTATATGAAAAATTTAGTCATTATTTTAGTAACTAATTAGCCATTTTGTACTGGTGGAATCATGCCCAAGAAGAGATCCTTAAGGATTGAGTCATGTGCAAATTTGGAACCTAGGTATTGCGGGCCTTTCGAGATCCTTGAGAGGATTTAACTAGTGGCCTACAAATTTTCACTGTCTCTGACAGTGAAATTTCATGATGTTTTCCATGTTTCATTGCTTAAAATATATGTGAAATATGTTGATCATGTGATTGATTGGTCTGTATTGAAAGTGGAACCAGAAGGAGAATTCCAGCTGGAAACTCAGTGTATTTTGCAGAGAAAGAAGCTCATGCTCCAAAACCGAGAAATCAAGTAGGTTAAAGTGCAGTGGAAGAAATTTGGGCTGGATGAAACTACATGGGAGATGGTTAATCAGATGTAGGCTATTTATGCTTCCTTGTTTTCTTATTGAGGCAAAGAAGTTTGGTATATTTATATATGTATATGGATCTAAGTACCGCTATG
Organism: Pinus albicaulis; assembly: GCA_034641835.2. NCBI lineage: Eukaryota > Viridiplantae > Streptophyta > Pinopsida > Pinales > Pinaceae > Pinus > Pinus albicaulis. Next base: position 87,802 of record JAXQQM020086539.1, read on the forward strand.
AGCTATGTTATAAAAATATAATAAGCAATATGGTTGTTATGTTTTCATGTTTATCATGTTGGTTTGCTTCTCATCAGGTTGTTCATTGTAAATATTGCACCAAGCTAAGTTATAAAGCTCCATGGAAAGTATGTTTCGGTTTTCAGCAGTTTTTCTAATTGTAGGTGTCATTGAACACCGAGGACGGTGTTCCCCTAATGGGGAGGGGTTTGTAATAACCCCGGGTTAAAAGTTCATGTAACAAAGTTAATAACGGAAAAATAAGACCAAGGTCATGGGACATGTATTCCAAGATGAATGTTGGGAAAAACATCCTAGTGGGTGTTCATTTGGTTTATTATGGCTAAGGAAATGGAAAATGCATTAAAAATGAAAAGAGGCATTTATTGGTATTTTATTTATGAAAATAAGGGAAATTAGGAGAAAATGGAGGTGAATGATCATAGGTTGCATGTGGGGAGGGAAATGAATGAAAATAATGGAAAATTGAAGAAAATATCGGCCTATATGATAAATTTAAAGGATTATGAGGATCAATACACAAATTTTGACAATAGTGTTTTGGAGCTCTTTCTCTATTATCTTTCCTATCTCATACCCTTGCACACTTAGAGCATTCTTGAAGCACTCTAGCATTGGAAAAGGGAAGGAAAAGAAAGGACAAGAAAGAAAAGGGAAGCAAAGATCAAGTAAGGAAGGTTTGGATCAAGTTGTTACAGTGAGATTACTTGTATGTACCGAGTTGCATGTATGATTTCCTTGCTAGTTTTGGCATGCATTTTATATGAATGCATTTATTTGGTTCTCTTGCTTTCATTGGCTTGGATTTTTCCAGGTGTGAAAGTTGTTTTCAACCTTGTTTTTCCATTTCCAGATAGTTGTGGTGTGATAGGGTTATTTTACTTGGTTGAACTAGATTGTTGGATGGTTTAAAAACTGAGTGGGGTGGTCTTAGGAAAATTCCCAATGGCCTAGGAATCCCTTGACCGGTAAATGGCGGGATACATGGTAAATCTTGAGGTTGGAAATCCACAAATTCCTCACAATTTAGGTGGAGAAATATGGAGGAATCCATGTTTTTCTAGGGCCTAATGATCCCTTAACTTATATATGGGGGGATTGCGGTAAACCCTGGTAGTGCATGTTTATTTTGTGGGCCTAGGAATCCCTTGACCGTTAATGGCAGGATACATGGTAAAGTTTGGATGTACATATGAGGGTTTCAGGCCTTGGAATCCCTTGGCTGTTAATGGAGGGATACACAGTAAAGCTTGAGGAAGCCCTAGTTGGTTTTGTTGTGAGTCCCACATTAATGCTTGGAATATGGCATGAGTGTGATTAGCTGAAAGAAAGAATTTTTTCAGCCCAATCTATGGTCAAGTGGTACGTCACAAGTCCCTAACTTGGTTGGATTTTGCATATTTTAATAAGAAATTTTTTCCTCTTGTATTTGATGGGTAAACATGCTTTTTATTATGTGATTTTAATGGTTGTTCTATCATTGTTAATATGTTGGTTATATGTTGGTTATAAGCATGGTTTTATGATAGACTTGATTTATGGATATCATCATGTTTTGGTTAGTAAATGAAATTTTAATGAATGCGTGACCTAATAGATGATATTGCAGTTATTATGAGAGGGCATTGGAAGGCCCCTATGTTCAAATGAGTATTATGATATGTACATTTCATGTTCATGATGTCTTTGAAGAAATTCCTTTCATGCTTAGGGTGGGTTAGGCTAGGTATTTGTTCAATTTTTTCATTAGAGGCCTTGTTTCATTTTTATTTATCATCTTTGAGATTTTCATCAATTTCTTGGAAGATGCCTTATTCCTAGCCCTAAAATGTGACTCGTAATTCGGGTTTTATGGCACAAAAATTCTTATAAAAGACTGAAATCACATGGAGGCCTTCTTGTGGGAGCGAATGGATGGTTTTAGTCACATGGAGGGATTTTTATGGGAGCGACTGGGGGTCTAGTTCAGTTAAAATGAAAGTTAACTCAGGGGTTGGGAACCTGGAGTGATTGGTTATCCTTTGGGGGTCATATAACTCCTGAAGAAGGTCAGTTTTTTTTTTTTGGTGTGTTGATTTTTCTTCCTTAACTATACATGGGGATTTTAGTCGTATCATAGTAAATTTTTGTCACGTGTTTACCTCGGTGGACCAATAGCTTCGGTAAATGTGGGAGTAGGGTGTTACATGGGGGCAGATGAGGCTCATGAAGAATTAATTTAAACTCGTATAATGACAAGAATTAATTAGTAAGATAGATCACCATGTTACAAAGGGCGCACGGGGGGCTCACCCTAGGGGTGATTATGGCTTAGGAGTCTTTCTTCTCTTTATTTCTCCCTTCCAATTTCTTGGTTCCCTCTCGTGTCCTTGTGTTTTCGAAGGAGTAGGGTCCTTTAAAGGTGGGGTCAGTGTAACTTGTCCAATGGGATAAACCACTCACATAGCCAATGTGGCAATTGGTTCAAAATACCAGACGGGTAGTGTTAAAGCCATGCGTGTCAAGGTAACCATCAACATCACTTGACATGAGATGAAACCAGGTAGGAGATACAGGAAGGGAGTTTAAGTGATAGAATATTATGTTCAAAACATTGTATTCTATCACTTACTAGAGCTATCTCTGGTTCCATGATTGTGGATTGGTTTTCCTAGGATGATTTACTCGAAGAGGTGGTTACTATGCATACAGGAGTTGTCTCAGGAGAAATCATGACTAGGGGGTCTCTTGGGTATGTATCGAGGAGAGTGGAATATTTAATGACTTTAGGTTTTAGTTATATGAAAGAGGGGACTGGTTATTTTTTTGAACCCACAAAAAAAAACACATTTTCAGGTGTTGGGGAGGCCCTTGACTCGTAGTTTGTTAATTGATCAATGGTTATGATTATTCTATTATGGGGAAATCTCACAGAGAAGAATATTGAAGATAATGCAACCTTCATGGAATACATGTATCTTTTTCCAAAAATAATGTTTTAGTATAGGGGACATCTAAGACTTCGATATTTATGAGAATTTTATTACTGGTAAGTTCCATGCAGACATTCCGAATGCATCCTATTGGTCGTGGATGGCAAACATCGTATTCCCTCAACTTGATAGATGGAGTTACAAGCTTGGGGGATCCTATTTTCTACCATAATGTCTTTTACATGATACATGTGGATTCCCCTTCATATATGATTCATTACTTAATGGTGGCATTACGTATAGTAATTTGGATTTGGAAAGCGACTAGGGATGGGAGTTACATTTCTGAGTTATCTAAATAAAATGTGATCAAGAAAGAATCAGAAGGTTAATCACATCTCATACTAAAAGCAAATCTTTCCTTTGAGTTGTACATGTCTCAAGAACTCTCAATGCTAACATGGTAGTGGGGGACAGTGCAAGGTTGTTGATAATGTTATAATGATGTATAACCTTCACATTGTGTGATGTGCATCTTAATAATCCTTTATTTAACCTAGAAATTGGGTCTATGGGAGGCAATGGGATTGTTGAGGTTGGGGTTGTATTAGATGAAATTTCCGTTGTTGATGAGGGATTATGTTTAGGAGGAAAAAAATAATATCGACAACGATTTTGTAGATAAATATCTATAGTGTTAATGTAAATGTCCTAATTGGTAGGATATAGGATATTTCTCACCACAAGGTTCTATAATTATGGAGGTATTCCTTCCTGCTAGGTAGCTATTATCCCTTGAAGTAGGAAGGGATTTTGTAGTACTTTTTGTTGTTGGTTTCCCCCTCATTGGTGATTATGGGTACCCATAGCCTCTTAGATGTATTTTAATTTAGGATTTTTTTGGAAATAATGGGTGTAATGACCATACTCACCACAAAGAGAGAAAGCATAGTTAATTCATAGACCACAATTCCTGCATTGTATATCTGGGTTTTTGGTGCCTTGGTACGAGTTTTGGTCTTGGTTAGGGTCATTTCCTCCTCCCTATGTATTCTTCTATTGCAGGTTACCACTTCATCCCTAGTTTCTCTTATGTTTATTCTTTCCTTTCACTTTTCCATTATTGGAATGGTTAAGCACCTATTGTTGTTGGTGGAAAGAAGGATAAGTGAATTGTAACCCCACTTCATGTTGAGGATTTGAGGGGGTTAGTTTTTTGTTGACCTTGGAAAGGGAAATATAAACTTACTTAATTAATATTTAAATAATAAGGTTGGGATGTTGAAAATATGTCACAATTACACAAAGGATAATATTCCCCCTGCATGGGGTGGTTTTTCACTTGAGAAATAATATTATGATGACACCCTATTGTGAGCATTAATGGAGCTAGAGATGTACCACCTACATAGGGGAATGATGGAGATCATCCATATGATTTTTTTTCTATGGAATTGGGTTCCCTTGTTGGTGTTGTTATTGGGAAATGAACCCAATTATTCCTTTAACAACATATGACTCCCCCCACTTTTCTTTTTTGAAATGTTGAGTTCATGGAACATCGATGATTATTATGTAAATATACCTCGATTATACGTAAAAAAACTCAAATTTTCGATACTTATTTATTGCTTCTTCCTCATCTTACAGCATGATGGTGATAAGATTGTTTGCTATGACAGGTAAGAGGGACTTGCAAAATAAGTCTACGAGAATTTCTTTGGGAACATCAATTTTGAAAAAATTGTAGCATTGACGCCACTCATGAATGTGGTCCATAATTTGAGAGGAAGATATTTGTTGAAAAGTTCCAACCTGATGTCACGATAAACCAATAGTTGGAAAAGTGTGAGAAATGACTTGGATATTGATTTGAATGTGTTGTGTGATCCCAAATTCTCATTAATGTACCATTTAGTCGAGAGGCTAGTGAGGATGCATTACAAGTGCCTAAGTTGAACTCAGTCATCGGTGATGTTGTTGGAAGAACACAATATATGAAATGCCATCACATGCTTTTTGGTATCTTCCCTGGGTTTCATTTCACACTTTGGTATCTCTAAGGGATATTTGGCAGTCATGGATTGTCATGTAGCATTGTGGGCTATGGGTTCATTTGTCATTTTTTACTTGTGTGAGATGAAGGTATACTTTGAGATAAATAGGTTCCTAAAAAATTATCACCAAGGATGGAAGAGCTTAAGAACTATGGATCAAGAGGTGATCTCTTAGGGGAAGGTTGAGTAGGAAAAAATATAAGACCTGACACTCATCTTACCAAAGGTGAGAGGCCTTAAAGGCATATAGAGTGGAAGGGTGCTAAGTGGTCCCCTATGATGATGAAATGAGTGTCGGATGATGAGGGGATTGTGAATTTAAAACTAAAGTATCAATACATAAAACAAAGCAAAAAACCAAATGTTAGTTTCCTTTAATTATTTTTTGTTGTTTGAAACAATCCAAGGTTTTGGCGTGAGGGTTTTCCATATGAAATCCTAAGAGGATGTAAGATTCTTTCACTCAAAAATTCATTGGGCCTTCCAAAATGTTTATGATTGTGGGGTCTCAAGTCACCATAAGAAAACTAGAAAAGGTATGAAGGGAGGGTTGTAATGAGGGGTACTATGGCCATGTTCTAAAGAAATTGGTGATGCTTTCACAAGTTGTTCAAAATATCCTCTAGGTGAAATTTTTCTCTCCCTCTCCACCTTTAGTAATATTCCTTAGGTTTTTTCCACTGAGATACCTCTGTCTAGTGCGGGTGAGAGAATATCAACTTCTATGTATCAACCATATATTTGGAGCCCCTCCAAAAAGTCAAGAGAATAAAAGAGGGCCATAATATTTGGTCTAACCTTTTCGCTTTCACAGGTTTAGTCTCACCATTGGATTTGTGACACTGGATTATGGACGATTTTAAAGTTCCCTAAAAGAGAAATTTTTATGTTTCAAATGAGAATGACCAAGGGATTTTATCTGGATACCTAGCTCTAGGGTGCTAACTTATACTATAACATCTTTTGTGGCCCCATTATGGGGTGAATTAACGTGTTTTAAAGATTTTAACCCTATACAGAAATTACCTGCAAATGAATTCTTAGAAACATAAAATATACAAAGGCAAGCAAAGAAAATATACACATATATTTTTCTCCTGGAACCCAATACCAGGAAAACCATATTTATTTAAATTATATTCATTTCATTGTTACAATACATTATATACTTGTTGAAGCATTCATAAACCCTCAATACATTAACCCTATATTAGAACATAATTCTAGTTATGTTGATCGGATCTACAAAATACAATGGGAAAAATCCTCATGAAAAAAACCATGCACAAAACCGTGAGTAGGTATTCCCACCATCCTTGGGCCCGCTCCCATCCTTAAGTCCACATAAAAATTAATTCAATGCATTTCCCTGAACCCCATGCAGGGGGGCTTCTGCACCCTTGCAAACCCCCTAGCAGGGGGGGTTGCGGTATCCTCAATGCACCTCGCGTAATGTAACAATGCCTAGATCTAGTCATGAAAATAATATAAAACATACCCAACATGTTTAATTTAGGTTTATTTTAAGAGGCTTTGAGTTTGGGATGATGACCCAAAACTCATGTGAATTAGGGTGTGAAAATGGTGAACTACAAGTAGTCTAGAATGGACTTTCTGATTCTCCTTGATCACATTGGGTTCAAGGGGAAGAACATAATAATAAAGTAAAAAATAAGTTAAATTCGTTTATGGGGTGTAGTGGATGCAAAGTATCAAGTGATCATAATTTTTTTTCTTATGATATATTAGAAATTCAGATATCATGGGATCGATTACTTTGTAATCTAGTTACACTATGTGAGTTTTACCTTGCATGAAAGAAAATATGTTTGTATAATGGGATGATTTCTTTACCCTATTATCCTCTAATACTAAATGGATATGACAATGGGATTTGAAGATGTTTATTATTCACCCTCCTTTCTATGCGCAAAGGGGAAGAGCATATTACATTGTTTACTAAATCCACTTCTAGTCCCAATACTACACTTGGTTAGAAAAATAAAGGCCATACATGTGGCAAAAGAAACTAAATTATTGTACACTAGTGGTTAATTATAATAAAAAACAATCTAGCTAGGTCACTAAAACATGCAGGAGTGGGAGAAAGTCATTAAGGGTTTCCACCCAATTCAGATAAGAGGAGAAAATTACAATGATTTAAGGTTATGTAAACCCACACAGGATCTCTACTAACAGTCATGGGCAAATCACCACGATTTTTTCTTCGATAGCCATGTGGACCAATGTGAAAATGAAATAGAGCCAAATTTCAGCACACATAGGAAAAGAGGTAACCTAAATTGGTTGTACAATAAATTAACTGGAAAAATCAAATGAAACAAAGCTTGTAAAGGAGCCTACAAACAATACAAAAATAAAGAAAAATAAAGTGGAGTTACCAATTTGTATTTTGCCTTTTTTTGCAATGGTGTACCAAAATCCAATCTATTACAAAGTTTTTGTTCTCAACATAGATCCAACAAGCACATGATTAGAAAAATAAACACATAAAAAAATGAGTACTGTAACTAAATCTATACGTATCATTAGCTACAAAGCAATAAAAATGGAAAACAAAATAAATAAACAGAAGAGGTATGGAAGAAATAATTATCTTTATTTCTTGATGAAAAGAGTTACAAATTATCATAAAGACATTAAAGGGATTTGATGGAGAAATGGACCTTATTAATATATTAAAGGAAGGTTCCTTTACAATCTCTTTGCAAGCATGATATCTCCTCAAAGAAGTCCCATGAGAGCTCTCAATGGCGAGCTCTATGAATATAAATGAATGCTAAGTGACTATAAAATCTGTACATAACTTTGCATTGGCTTATCTCTTGTTCTGGTCCCAAATCCATTGATATTTATAGACCAAACCTCATTCCCTGGCTTCCCTTGGTTAATTTATGATATTTTATTTAGTGGGAGACAAGAGGAGTCCTTTGGAGGCTCCTTAATTCCTATTGGTTGCAATATATTCATTTAATAATCCAACATCATTTTGTCAATCCAGGGTAGCATACACTTTAAGACACAACATTGTATGTGCCTATAGAAGACTCCAATATTATACAAAACAAAACCCTACTCTAATATCTCCATTATCACTCCTCAAGTTCCTGCAAAACAATATCCAATTATTGTTCCAAACTTGAAATCAAATGGAATTTATTGAAAAGTAAACCCTATCTACTGGTCATGTGGAAATGTGAGCTTTGACTCCTTCTAGGTGGAACAAATTTATTGTGAAAGATTGTCTCAACAGGCTAGAGGAAAAAGGAGTTAGGATAACTTAGTAAACTTCACACTATTGTGTGAAATGTAAATATGAAAGCCTTCTTTTCCACACACAATGCAGAGCATAAATCCAAGATAAGAAACAATACCTTTTATAAGTCCGTACACAGTCCATTATTGACCACTCTGTATAAAATCAAATAAACCAAAAGGGAAGGTTTTAAATATGGTTAAGTCACACTAATCTAATGCAAATATGCTAACTATATAACTCAAAAATCATATGCATAATTCATTGTGTCTTTACTCAAATCTAACACTCAATATTCTTTTAAAACCTAGTGTACAAGTTTCAAATCCTTACAAAAAAAAAATAACTTTATATTCAATTAAATATGAGGCTCTAGAGACAAATCAATGAGAAAACATATGAGATATTATTAAATGGATACTTTGTAGCCACAAAAGGGCATGGGCATTACTTTGTTTTCAAACACTTGAAAAAGCTACAAGTCATTCATTCAATGATCATATGCTTTTCATGTAACAATCCAGAACTTAAATCCTCTTCAAATGAATACTTATCAAAATATTAGGACAATGAAAATGCATAAATTAATATACCACTGATAAATCCATAAGTTTCCAACCAAGAAAGCAATACATATATGATTAGCCAATATCTTAATTTATGCATTTTCATTGTCTTAATAATTCATTCATTCAATGATCATATGATTTTCATGTAACAATCCAAAAATAAAGTACTCATCAAATGAATAATTATCAAAATATTAGGACAGTGAAAATGCATATATTAAGATCCAACTGATAAATCCGTAAGTTTCCAACCAAGCAAGCAATGCATATACGCTTAGACAATATTTCAGCATGCAAACACAAGTAGATCCAGGAATACCGTTATAATGCACTCAAGGTTACAACAAATCTGTATTACACACCAAACAAATATCCAAGATCAAGATAAATATGATTTGATAAATATAGATATAATGTATAATGTTAATGAAATGCTCTAGACCTTATCGCAGAATGAGAACTATATATAATAATAATTCAAAACAGAGTATATAGTTATTCCTTCATTAAAATACACATAAATAAAACTTCCAATGGTTTATATGTGGTATCCAATAGTGATTTATCACACTTAAATTTGTTGTATCTCCAAATCCCTATGCATATGAAAAAAAAAAGGGGCTAGATCAAAGAAACAGAGCAGAAAGTATTTATCACTATAACACCACAATAGTTTCTTCATGTCTGCATAATAATCCTTATAAAGGATTATATTGAAGAGACGAAGCAATAAATCTTTATTATTGTGAACACTCAGCAACTTCTCCATATCTATCAATAATGATATAACACATGTAAGCATGAAATTTCAAGTATAAAAAATATATCTATAACCTATACACACCAATAAACAAAAAGGAAGGGAAACAAGCTAGGTTGGAGGGCCCAAACAACTAAGCTCATTACCTCCTGTGGAGGATTTAAATCACATAGAAATAAAATGTGCAAATAATGAAGCATAAAACCTGACATAGTCTCTTTACATTAAATCACTGCTTAATATTTACATCACATAGTAGTAGCTTAGAGTCCAACAAGAAAAGGAAGCGACCCAAGAATATAAACCAACAACATAATATTACAATTGTAATGCTAACTACGCAAGAAGCCATGGATTGTATTTTTATACTATTTATATTACAAAAATACACTTTGAATCTATCATAAAAAATACAAACAAAGTAGATGTGGATCATAACGATCTGTGGAAGAAAAGAGATATATTTCACCCACAAGCCAATCCAAGAAAATTGCAGATATGGGTAGGAAAAAATTGAATATTAGCTCCTCCAATATCAGTCACGACCCAAATGGAACCTCATTACATTGTGCTAAAACTAATCCTTGTTGAGTACTTCGATAGGATGTAGAATATGCCCATTTATCATGGCCCACATAGAATTCTTCAAGTCAAATAATCATACACTTCTTGTTCTCTTGGTTGCAGGATCCTATGTGGGGTGCGAGATCTACATAACCCTCATTATTAACCTTTAAAATAACAACTAAGCCTAATTAATGCATGTAAATTAAGGCGTTAGGAACAAATAAACATTTACCTTTTAAGAAAATACCTATTATATGCATTTTTCCACCGTTGTTCCAATAAGGGGTATGAGAAGTGATGAGTAGGAGGCTTCAAAATGCATAAAAAGAAGACAAAATGAGGCATTATAGTGGTAAAAGTATGAAAATTATTAGGCCTAACATTTCCCCTAGCCCAATCTATTTTTTTGTCCCAACACAAATAAAATAGTACTATGATATATCAAGTTCACTCCCATACAAAATTTTGATCTGATTCGAAATGTAGTAGCATCCAGATATGGTACAAGAATGTCATAGAATATCGACCCTCATAGGTAAGAAACTTCTACAACATATACAAAAGGTACTTCCATTTGTGCACCATGAAGTGCCTTAGGACACCCTTCTTCCAACCAGTTTCATACCTTGGCTCTGAGATAAATCTCTTCCACGCTCCTTGTTCCACTTGTAAATTATTAAACCACTTCTCCCATTTGCACAAAATTCTTGTTTCTTGGGAGATAAAACCCTCCAAGACTCTCATTTCAAAAATTCCCAAGGTGGAAACCTTCCTGTTGAATTTTTCAGTGAAATCCCATGTAACTATTGTTTCAAAACCCTAAAAATTGTGTAGGAATTCCTATCAGCCTAGTACTTGCAATATGGGTATAATTGCATTGTACTCGGGAAAACTTTATATGTCCTTTATGGACTATGAATCAAACCTAACTAGGCCCAATTTCCCCATATTGGTTATGTCGAAACTCAAAAATTCTCAACAATCAAGAAAGAGGGGTAATATAGGGCATTGTGGCTATAGTTTTCACACATGTTGGGGTTTATGGATATCGCCAGAGAAAACTTCAACTAAGAGAGGATAATAAGGGAATTGAGATAAAAACAATTGAGGACTAATTGGGGAAAAATGGAATTGATGAATAATAGGAATGGGTATCGAGATGTAGTTATAATTATGGAATGCTCAGGGTCAATTGAATTACATCCCCAATTCTTCTATGATGATGGGAATAAAAATAGAGGAATGCCACTACCTCCACACCCCCAATCCCTGTAATGATAACAATGCATGGAGAGTGTCCAAGGCATAATTAAAAATAAATTTAAAAAGGTTAAAAATTACCCAAAAATTACTACGTTTGTATACATTAATAGGCTCTGCATCATGTACCAAGGCTATAAAATTGTGTATGCTGCAATATTAACCTATCTTATTGAGTCTTAAAACTTTGGAGCATAGTAAAATAGGACTGCCAATACACTTGTTAAGCTTGTCAAAAATAATTTAAACCATCAAACATGTGTGCTCCACATATTCCGAAAGCCAAAAAAAATATGATATCAAGAAGATATCCAATTTCATATGATAACAAAGTGGTTTGTTATCTACAAGTGATACTGCACCTGCAAGAGAGATCCCACAACTCTTCTACACCATACAAAAACAATAATTTCTTCGTGCTCTTCCCATCTGTTTCAAGGCTAGTAGAAGAGATACATGTTGGCTTTACTCTTACGCTGGATCCATCACTGTTAAGACTTATTTTCATTATTTTCTATAAGACTGGCTAATGCCAGTGGTGCCATAATAATGCTTTCATTAATTTATACAATAGCACTTATACTCAAATTATTTAGAAACTATGAAAATTGGAAAAAGAGATAATGAGAACATGGACATAGTGAATCAAAAAATAGGAGGGATATCAAATAGGGATATATATATATAGGGGGATATAGAGATAGGGACTATAATGTGGTAATAGGAATAAGAAGAATATTGAGAAGGGGAATAAAAGTAGAGACAAAAGAAAAGGGACAAGGAAAAAGTAATAAGAATGGGAAGGATATTGAAAAAGGGAATAAAATAAGGGGCAATAGAAGTAGGGAATGGGATATGTTGATAATAAGGGGAATAATATAGAGAGGGGGAAGTAAGATAAGGGACGATAGAATAGGGGAAAGGTACTATAATGATAATGGGAAGGATGAAAGAGGGGACAAAAGAAATAGGGATTTGAGCCAAACATAGATGCTCAAGTCTAAAGAAGATAATCCCTATGTAAGGAAATAATGTTGGTGACCTATGTGGAACAAAATAACTACAGTGGAAGTGCAACACCAATTGTATATAGAGGAAGAAAATTGATTTCCCTGAACTTGGTAATGATAAAGATTCCTATATATCTTTGTATGTTTCCATAGTATTTTCCCTAGAAATAAACTTCTTCTCAGTGATAGGTCAAGATGCTTAAACATCTAGCTATCTCTTTATTTTTATTGATTTATTTAAGAGAGAATATACCCACTAATGGCCTATTTTTCAAGAAAATCCCTTGTCTAGTCACACTAGCAAGCTAGTTTTCACAGCTAAGCATTATTTTTCTCTTTACTTTTTTTTTTTTTTTTCTGTTTTATAAATTTTTTATTTTTTATTTTAAAATTTTCCTATTTTCCTATTTTATTTTTGAAAGGAAAATAATAGGTTAAGAAGTGCTCACAGCAAGTTGGAAGTCCTTCCTGCTACCATCTCCAAATATGAAGGTTGCTTCATCTATTGGATACACTCCTCTTTAGTGATGGGTCATTGATATAGTATAAGTATGTTCCTATTCACTAAGACGATGGTCCCATTCTCATCAATAGTTTTGAATTATACCACACCATTATTAAAGGCTCAAACTACCTCATATGGGCCCAACCAACACGTATATAATTTCCCTTTAAATTTTTTGAACTTTGAATCGTAAAGGAGATCCCAATCGCCTAGTTGGAATTGCTTCTTCTTTATCAATCGGTCATGCCATTTAATTCTTTATGGATGAAAAAAAATGGTTTGTTGAACAAAATCTCTTCTCATTTTTTCAAGTTCATTTAGTTGCAAAAGATGACATTGTTGTCCTTCAGAGAGAACAATTCCCAACTATACTGTAGTTTTGAATATTTTAAACTGGAATTCTATAGGTAATAAGACCTACTTTCCATATACTAACTCATAACTTGTATGCTCGGTACTATTTCTTCATGTTGTTCGGTGATCACACAAGGCTTCAAGAAGTTTGTTTTCCCAGTCCTTTCGATGCATTTGTAGAATTTTTGTAAGGATTCCTTCAATCATCTTGTTAGTAGAATTCACTTTTCCATTGGAGTGTGGATGATACAAAGAAGATTTCCAGTGCCTTATCTGGTATTGTTCTATGATGCCTTTCACTAGATTTAAAGTAACCTACAACCCATGGTCAGTAACAAGCTCTTTAGGAACAAAAAATCTTGTACAAAACTCATCAAACAGAAAATTCATAGTAGACCTTTCAGTAGCACAAAGAATAGATTTAACTTCAACCCACTTTGTAACAAAATCAATGCAAACTAAGATATACCTCTTATTAAATTATGTTAGTATAATAGGTCCTACAAAATCAATAGCCCATTTTTCAAAGGGCTATAAAATTATTTGTGGACACAAGGGCATTTCATCATCTTGCACAGGGCAGCCATTCGTTGAAAATTATCGCATTGATTGACATATCGCTTGGTATCTTTAAAAAGACAAGGTGAGCAACAACCTGTATGAAGGAATTAACAATATGTAGTTCTCTTTTATGCGAAGTGGCCCTCAGAAGGTTCATGTTATGCAACCAGTGCATAAAATAGAAGAAAATATAGATCAACAATTAAAAACTTATCGTCTTCAAGGGGGAAACCTTCTTTACATTACATAAATGAAAAATTCTTGGATGATACAAATTACAAGACATTCTTGGTATATATAGTATTCTAAGGGGTCACAACATAATTAGAGCCTATATAACAATAGTAATACAAGGGCACAAAAATAAAAATAGTGGGATTCTATGGGGCACAAAAATAATAATATGGGGTCCACATGGGCACAGTAATAATAATAGGGGGCTATACTAGTAATATAGGGACCTAACATTCCCCTCTCCTTCAAAAATAAATGTGGTCTTCAACGCTTCGGTAATTTTGGATGCTTCTATATAATTTTTCATCCTACCATGTGGAATCTTTAGCAAGTAAGTTCTTCCACTTAATGAGATAATCTGAAATTGATAGATTATGTAGTTGTCAGGTTCAAGTGTTTCCGTGACTATTTTAGGCTCTAATGTTATTTTTCCTTCTTCATCAAGTTTTGGAAATATTTTTTGAACTCGGATCTTGTCACCAATAACCTTCTTTAAGCATGAAACATCGAAAACTAGGTGTACTCGAGAAGATGCAAGCAACTCCAATTTGTATGCCATAGTACCAGTCTTTTGCAACACTTTGTAAGGACCATAATACTTGGGTGATAATTTATTATCCTTCTTAGCTTGCTTGAGAGACATTTTTTTGTATGGTTGTAGCCTTAAAAATACTCAGTCGCCTAAATTAAAACTTCTTTCACTGTGATGTTGATCTACATGTTGTTGCATTTGATTATGCGTGAGAGTGAGGTTATACTTTAAGAGTTGGAATTTTTTTTGTTGATGCTCGATGTGATATCCCACTACTTGAACCTTACAATTTTCTCTTCAAGATAATGTGATGGATGGTGGATGATATGCATAAAGTTCCATAAATGGGGTCATTTTTGCTACAGTATGGAAGGAAGTGTTATACCACCATTCAGCAAGAGGTAACCACTTGACCCATTGTGTTTTTTTATCATATACAAAGTAACAAATATATCCTTCCAAACATTTGTTTACTTATCTCATTTTTCTCATCAGGTTGAGGATGATAAGATGAGCTATGTGCAAATTGAGTACCAAGACAAGAAAAAATTTCGTCCAAAAATTTCCATTGAAGATGGGATCTTCGTCACTTACAATAATATTTGGGTTTCCATGTAGCTTTTGAATTGTTTCCATAAATTTAGTAGAAACTTTACTAACTTTAAAAGGGTGAGATAATGCACAAAATTGTGCATACTTGGTAATTCTATCAACTACCGCCATGATAACACTCTTTCCTTTAGACTTGGGTAAACCTATGATAAAATCCATTAAGACATCATCCCAATGCTAACTTGGAATGGATAAAGGTTGTAATAAACCCAGAGTCTTAATTGTCTCAACTTCGTTTTTTTGGCAAACCAAACATTTTGCAACAAAATTTTGAATATCATGTTTAAGGCCATCCAAAAAAAAATCCTTCTTGACCCTATGGTAAGTTTTTAAAAATCCCGAGTGCCCTCCTAAGGGGGAGGCATGCAATTCCAAAATAATATATTTTTTGAGTTTCCACACCTGTTCATCATCCTTCCACTCATCCCTTACTTAAATTATCTAATTAGGTCGTATAATATAAATGGCACAAAGCAATGCTTCCACATCCTCATCCTTTCTTGAGAGTGCATCTGCAACAACATTTTGCATCCCTTTTTTGTAGATGATTTCAAAGTCATTACCCAATGTATTTGTGACCCATTTTTGCTGCTCTTATAAAGATAATCTTTGTTCCAAAAAGTATCTAAGACAATCATGATCTGTTTTTACCTGGAAGTATCTTCCCATTAGGTAAGGTATCCATTTATTTAATGTATGTAGTATTTCCAAAATTTCCTTTTCATAAATAGGTTTTTATAAATACTTCCCCTTGATTGGACGAATTTCAAAAGCAATGGGTCCTCCTTCTTGCATTAAAACAACACCAATTCCATTTCATGAGGAATCACATTCCACAGTAAAGGTTTTTGTGAAGTCTGGTGTAGTTAAGATCAGTGCTTGGCACATTTCCTCTTTAATATGTTCAAAGGCCTTAGTTTCTTCCCGAGTCCAAGAAAATGCATCTTTCTTTAGTAATTTTGTTAAAGTCACTATTATCCTCCCATAATTCTTAACAAAGTTGCGATAATATCCTGTCAACCCAGGAATTTCTCTAAGATGATTTAGGGTTGTGGGGATTTTCCATTCCATAATGGCTTTAACTTTGTTAGGGTCTACCTTAAGACCCTCATGAGATACAATATGACCCAAATATTCCACCTCATGTACTCCAAAGAAACATTTGGGGGTTTTTGCATATAATTGTTTATCCTTCAATAGTTTGAGCACCCTTTCAACATGTTGAACATGATCCTTCAAGGACTTGTTGTAGATTAGTATATCATCAAAAAATACTAACAATTTTTTTTCTAAGAAAGGGTCTGAAAATGGAATTAATCAAACCTTGAAATGTGGAAGCTGCATTAGTAAAGCCAAAAGACATGACCAAAAATTCACAATTCCCTTCATAAGTTATGAATGTTGTTTTCAGAATGTCTTCAATCTTCATTCTAATTTCATGATATGTTGAATGAATATCAGCTTGGTGACGTAATTTTCTCCATGTAGTTCATCCAACAATTCATCAAAAACAAGAATGGGAAATTGATCTTTAATAGTGATCTTGTTGAGCTCCCTATATTTCAGAAACATACGCCATGATCCATCCTTCCCATGCACCAATACTATTGGAGCAGAGAAATAATTTTGGCTAATTTTAATTATACTGCCCTCTAACATTTCTGCAACAATACATTCAATTTCACTCTTTTGGGCATAAGGATATATGTAAGGCCTGATGTTTGGAGGAACATGACCTAGAATCAATTGAATAGAATGATACTAATCACGAATTGGTGGGAGGCCTTTGTGAGTCTCAAATACCTTGGAAATATTTTCAAAGACTTTTTGGAGATCTGGAGAAATAAATGTTTTCGACATTTGAGAATCTAGTGAGCATAATTGTGCAACTAAGCCCTGTTGTTATTTATTAAAAATATTTATCGTGAAATTAGATCTAATTATATTCCAAGGTTTCCCTGTGATACCCCTTAAATCAATTTCTTTCCTTCCCAATAATATTTCAAGAAAATTTCTTAAAAATTATAAGTTATTGTCCCCAAAGATTGTAACCATTGGACTCTTAGTACAACATCAACACCACCTATTGGAATGGAAAGAATTGGACTATTCAATTCATATTCCCCCATGGTTAGCTTGATATTATGGAACTTTCTAGATCAGTTTATAGTTCCTCCATTTGCAACCATCACTTGACACTCCAGCACTGCATATAGAAATCAATTCAATTCCTTGGCTATCTTACAATGAATAAAATTATGGGTTGTATCCGAATAAATCAGCACTATTACCTTTTTCTTCTTGATGTATACTTCTATTTTGATAGTCTTAGGAGTGGTAATTCCTGTTAATGCATTACAAGATATGGTCGGATTCATTTCTTCATTGACTCTAGTGTTGGCTCTTGGTGAATATCCTCTTATTTTGATATTTCTTGTTCCTTTTCCTCCTTCTCAGCACAATCTATGTTAAATAATTTCTTCTCAGCACACTTATGGCCTTTAGTGTATTTTCTACCATAAATATAAAAAATCCCTTTTTCTCTCTTTTCCTCCAATTGTTTGGTGTCAACTTGGTAGGTTGTGGAATACAAGGAGCAACAACACTTCCATATTTATAGTTGTGAGTGGTAGAATTCCTTGTTTCCATAATTTTTCTTTCAACGTTTCTTATTGCCCTGAATGCTTTCTCCATTAAATCATGTTAACAAGGTGAACCTCATGTTGGATGTTATCCTTTAAATTCCCTATGAAGTGTTGCAAATATATTCGCTTCTGAGAGGTGAATAAGTAATGATGGCCTTTGTATCAATTTTCTCCAATTATAAATATTTTTCCCAAACTTAATTATCCATGCACATGCACATCATTAGATAATGAAAAAATATTAGCAACAATAAACTGAAATCATAACAACATGATAAAACACCATGATAAACACAATCATGCACACACATGAACACAAGTAATTTTGGTGGAAACCCTTTTGAGAGAAAACCACCCTGTTGTTGTTGCGCTTCTGAAATATTCTATTAATATGCTGAAAAAATTTACGTGGATTAGCTTACAACCATAAGTCGGAATACTTGGCTTCCTCTACTGTATGTTGGGATCTATCTATTTGGAAATTTGTTTCTCTTGCAGATTTACAAACTACCATCTACTGGAATCTCCCATGAACAACAATCCTCACCCAACCACCATTGGACTGTCTAACTCCTATTGTATAAAGAAATATCTTCCTACTATGAATCTCCAATTCACTGTCTCCATTGAAGCCTCAACTCACCTTCACTTCCTCCATGTGAACTACATTTCATATATTTTCAAATCGGGTTCTCAATTCGCTCAACATGAGAAACCAACGAAAACCATCATTATGCACAAAAAAACGGAATCAAACTATGACTCAGAGGGGGGGTTGTCTTCACTCCAACTCACACCAAAATGTGTTGCAAAACATACAACAAGGAAGCCAAATTTCTGGCACAAGCTACACACAAAATCTGAATCTTTCACTAAGCTCTATCTCTCATTTCTTCTCAGAAACCTCTGAGATATCTCTGCATAAAAATTGTGAGTAGCTGCTCCTTACTCTACACACTCACAATTCTCTCACACTAGCATACTCACTCACTCCCCAAAGAACCAGCCAAATGAACTCAATGTCTTCCTCTATTTATCAAATTCCTGAGATGATTAACTTGATAAATTCTACAGGTTATGGAAGACTCAACAACTCCTTTCACATGCTTCATATATGTCTTAGGAATGAATATTTACTGAATAAACCACTAAATCCACTATCCCTTTGATATATTCAACCATCACCAACTTCTAGAGGGCCCACAAATGCTTTCCAACCATATGCTCAAAATTCTAGATCAATAACATTGCCACAACAAAAAAATAGACTGAGCAACACGAGAAATCCCTCAGTCGCTCCCTTAACACTTCTCTGCATGTTCTTGGGGCCACATTCGCTCCCATAGGTTGTCCTCCATGCGTATGGAGCTCTCCAACCACTCCTTTTCAACCCATCATGCATGTGACTGGGGCTCAGGAGACTCAAAACCATTCTTTCTCTACTCAAAACTTGCCTTAAACTCCTCCATAGAATTTTTGGCCTATGTAGGTCCTCTGGAAGTCACTAGAACCTCTACAACACTTCTCCAAGTCTTTAAAACATCACCAACATCACCACTAGTCAAACTAGGTTGACTAGGATGCCAACCAACAACCATACTTAGTAATTGAGCCATCAAAATTATCCACAAACATATCTTCCAAAAACATGCAACTCTAACACCTGTCAGACATCCTCCAACATTTTCACAACTATCTCAAGCATCCACAATCTCATGTGGATCCTGTCCAAGTCTAAGGTATAAGATGACATCATAGGAGACCTAATCCGGGAACATGGAGACCATGAAAACCAAATCAACAAGGCTCCTCAAATCTAACTCATAAAGCAACAATCACAATCTATATGTAGCAACATGATCATGAAGACCACCATCATGGGAAGGCCGCCAAGCTAGTGTAACACATGATCATCCAACCTCCAAGAATAATCTACACTTCAACCATCATATCCAAGCTAGTCCAAGCTAGTAGACAAGCCAAGGACCATATCCAAGCTATTCCAAGCAAGTATACATGCTAAGAACCATCTGCTACTCATCCATACATAGTCCACCTACAACCACACATACAAATAATCTGGGTTTGCTTATTTATTTTATTTTCTTTTCCCTTTGAAGTCTACTAGAGATATTACAGTCCTATTAACTTAGTTTGGTTACTAGGGAACACTGATATCAAAACTCCAATGGAATATATAAATATTTTAATTAAATAATAAAAACTTGCAGTGAATTTTAAAAAAATGGGTTTTAACCAGTTAAGGAAATAAAGCTCAAGATCACACCCCACACCCATATTACTTGTAGTCTAAATAATTATTTATTTTGATTTTAAACCGGTGAAACCCCATATGGTGTTGCCATAATTAATTATTTTCTAATAATGTAACTTTCATACTACATATTTAAAAAATTGATATGAAACTACAATGAATATAGATGTTTCCTAGAAATCACCAGAAAACATAATTTGAGGTGATGAACTAAGAAGAGAGGTTTATAATGGCCCAATATGGTTGTCTATTCTAAGCATCTACAATTCTCCAAGGCAATGGACTACTTATTATGTCAAAATAAATCCGGAAAGTATTCACCGGCGCAACCGTAACTGGCTAAGGAGGATTAAACTTCTAGTTAGGCTCAATCTAGTAAGGCCTTTCAAGACCAACCTTTTGAAGAGTAAACATTTCAATAAGGATTGCATGTAAACCTTTCAATACCATTGCATACAAGTTTTTCTTTCTTACCTAAATTCAAATTTTCTTTGATTTAGGATACCACTATTAGATTTGGATGATAGACTCTTCCAGATATGGAATATGATGGGCGTTAAGGCTATCTTGGAAATATGGAACAATGGCTAAGATTGGTCAAGTTACAAATATAATTAAGTTCTTATTAAGCTTAATAGGGCCTTGCTATAGTTTATCAAATCTCTTGAGCCATAGAAAGGTAGACCTAATGTATTCAACAAAATTGTTACTTTTTTCTTCCTGTAAGGAGGCATCGTTTTTTGTAAGAGAATATTTAAAATGGTATCTGCAGTGGATCTCATAATAAACAAGGAAACAAAGGAGGAAATTTTTTTGTCCATGTCTTGTGTAAGGGATCTAATCTACAAAATTTCCAAGGATTCCTACAAATACATCGACATTTGGATCCACATGATATGCATTCTAACTTTATATATCATATATTCATTTGGCGTCCATCCTCCATGAGTTAAATTTTCATACAGTTGTGCTCTTCTACTAAATTTGTGTGTCCATCGGTGTCTATGTTGAAAATGTACTTATTTTTATCAAAAATTGTACCACCAATTATCCTAACAAATTAATAAATTGAATGCAGCATACAATAGTAACTTCCGACTAAAAACCCATCTTAAACAAATTTATACATGGTCTCTTAATTGCCAGTGTAAAAAAAAAAAAGGACAACTTGAAGCCAAATTTATGACTCATTACACATTTTCCTCAGAAACAATGTCATTGTGGAGAGTCGACTTGAATAATGCAAAGACCTATAAATTTAATTGAAGGCATTATCAATGACCTAGTAACTAAAAATGACTCATATTATTTCTAGTTTTGTTTCAATTTGAAATCAACACACACACAAAAAAGAAATTTTACTTATTAACCACTCCCATATTTGTTTCTGAAATAATCTTGTAAAAAAAAAATAGATTATTGATCCCCCAATTTCGAACATGCACCACAAAATAAAAATTCAATACTTTTTACCACTGAAAATTATAAAATTAATCCTATTTATCACCTCCCAAATAGATTGAAAGGCTTTCACATAGCCACAAAAACTGGATAAAAAATTATATTGACAATAAATATTATAAATAACAATTATAATGTCCTTGATTAGAAAGATGATTTCAAAGATCCAAGATCTTAACAAATCCAAACTCAAAGAAACTTGTGCTAGAGGTGACTCACATACAGTTGAATAAATATCATGTTCTACATATTATTATTTTATATTTCCCATATGGGCTTGATTATTCAATATTAAGATCTCTTTCCAACCTGGATTGTTTATGTTCTCTTACCAACTCATTTCCTTGAGAGCATAAGGCTGCCTTTTAAGTGCCCCTTTTCCCTTATTTATTACACAAATATCCAAACAACCTTGCTACCTTGCATCTATTCTTAGACTCCCTCCTTCTTCCATTGATCCTCTAGATGATAATATGGAGATTAATCATAAAAACAAGACATGATACATTTCTCATATTCCAAACAAGATTTCTCCATTTCTGCATGTGCCAAAAGCCAGTTGAATTTTACTTCTTATGACAACTAAAAAATGATACATTGCTCATATTCTAGACAATATTTCTCCATTTCTACATGTTCCACAACCCAGTTGAATTTTCCTTCCTCTTATCATCTTGATTCTTGCTTTGCTTAGTCTAACTTCTTACTTTGGAAGTTTACAAAAAAATTATAGAACCCATAACATCATGTGTAACTGATTGGTGAATTTCCAAAATCAACAGGTAAATTCCAATTTCCCAACATCCAAATTCTTTCAATTCACTATTGATACAAAACAAGAAATTATAGCCAATTTCTAACATTATCACTTAAATATTTAACAATATTCACAGGCATTACATATATCCCTTAGTGTTTCTAGTCATTAGAATTTAAGGAGCCAGTTTAGAAAATCTCGCATATAGAGGGAAATGAGAAAGAACATTATTCAAGATACTAAAGTGAAAATTTCCTTAAAAATCACATCTTTATCATTCACACTAATAAAAAAATGAGTCGATAAGGATTATTCTAATGCAATCTAAGAACATATGCCATGTGAGGGACTAATTGTTTATTCCTACTTGGCACAAAAGTGACCCGGTTTATCCCCGTTGGCTAGCTTCCAACATTAGTGGCTCCCTTTGGTGATTTCTCACCATCAACATTTACCCTACATAGGGCTTGGTCTAGTGGTAAGTTGGACCAATTTCCATGCTGGAGATCAAGCTTCTATTCCCTATAGGCACAGAATTTGATTAGGACTATCTTGATTGGCTAGTCTAAAACATTAGTGGCACCCTTAAGAGGGATTTTTGCCATCAACATGAGATGCAAAAAAAATGGTCTACCAATAAGAGGGAGTGCATATGATGACTTGGGTCCAAACCCTGATAGGCATACTCCATTGTGTTACTATTAGCCTATGATGAGGCCAAGAGGTCAATACAAAATTCATCGATTCTAAATGGATTTTATAGGGGCATAGAAACCCCTCAAATGCAACAGCTTAGCCAATGGTCCACTGTGTTTGACAATGCTCTTCCCCATGTTATAGTGGGGAAGTGTTTCCCCTAATTTTCACCAAAGGAAAACTAACAATAACAATAACAATGAGAAGAACAACTAAGTAATAATAATAATTACTACAAGTTGCATGTCATCCATTGTACTAGATTCATGCTATTTAAAAAAATATTGATAGAAAATAAACTCTAGAACACAAAACCAGCCGAAATCCCCCTTTAACGTTCACACTCCAATCGATTTTCATCCATTCTTTCAAACTTCTAAAGTTAGGCATAATTTTGACAGGGTATTGGTTCAACAGTTAAGCATGAGTCATAATTGGTGTTATTCCCTCCACCAAGGTTCAAATTCACAGAGAAATTTTCCAACCCTAATAGGTGTTATTGCCCATGCAAGCAGATCATTGTAAGTGGTTGGGCCCACTTTGGCATAATATAAAGTCTCGAGTTACTAAACAATTTAAAATAAAAATACATCTCAAAACAACTCTTTACAATAAATGCTACAATATATGATAAGTATATTCATTTATGTTTTTGAATGAATGATATTATATTTGATAGGCTTGTTGTTAAGGTGATAAATTCGAAATTATATTTTAATATAATATTTTTAAATTTATTATTATGTCATTCTTTAAAACAATTTTCAATATATTTATGATTTAAATGTTGTTTTGTTTGTACTTATAAGGTTTGAATTTCAATTGAAAAATATGAAATTATACCTTAACTGTATGTTTTGGAATTTACTATGATCAACAATGTAGGTGTTAAATTGCAACTGAACTGAACTTACTTTAGCACGATGATAGAAGATATTAGTTTGAAGAACTTGCAACACTTATCTCAGATGGTTCCAGTCTTGTTGGCATTCTTAAAAGATGACACACCAGCTGTTATCTATCAAACTATTACCAATGGGTCAAATTTATTTCGTAACACTTGGGAACATGTTAGATCCGAGACTTTTTTGATTGATGAACAACATTAGTTGGTTCGACTCGTCGACCAAATCGTAATAATGTGATTAATCCGAAAAAACATTTGTCTACTTTTGAACATGTTGTGCTATAGGTATATTTCTATGTTATTTTCTTGGTTCTTGCTATCAATGACAATAGTTCAAGCCTAAACATGTATGTTTTTTGAAATTTTTCTTATTTCATTTTTTTTGTATGCAAAGTGGGTTCAGAAAATATTATGACATGTGTTAGCATTGACTTGATGTATATTCTCATGTAAATTTTTTGACTATGACTAAAGATTATTTTGGAATCTGAAAAAGCTATCAATATCCACCTCTCAAACTACAAAATTAGATTGAATCTATTGCTGGCTAATTTCAATGGTGAAGGAAACATATATTTTTCAAGAATATGATGTGCCCACTACAAATGCCTTCTTTTAAGAATATTTTGCAATATGTTCAAGATCTGACCCTAGGAATTTTAGGGTAAAATTGGGCAGTATATTATCTCTTACAGGAGTCCATGTAGCTCGTAAGTAGTTTCATATTTTTCTTCTTTAGTGATTCAATAATTGAAATGTGAATGAACAACCTTGACCTGTTGTGCCTTCTAAATATTAGTCAACAATATCCATAATTTATTGATGTCAAAATATGTTTAGTATAAACATTCAAAGGAGACAATATTCTACTAACTACAAATTCCAATCCTAGCTAGTATTCTCCCTCTCATTGTACTGTTTCAAAAACACAATATTTTGGAGCATCTTTGGTTTGGTTTTCCAAGAAAGGAATCAATTTCTCTATGGTTATTTTCTTGATCACTAAATTATGTTTCAAGAGTAGTAGAGGTCTTTCCTAAATCTTATCTAGTCACATAAGTTCTAATTCAGGGTAGTGGGGGCCAATTCTGAGGATATCATGAGGCTAAAAGGATTTCTCTATCGTAGGGAAATGAGATAGCTGTTGAGATAACGTTGATTTGGCTTGGAAAGAAAGGATTAGATTTACTGAGGCTTACCTAGTTATTGAAATTTTGGTTCATGAAAACAAAGTATAATTCTATGGATATCCTGAAGAAGCAAAGGATATCTCTTAGAATTACCTGGTCACCAACATCTTGACTAAGGGGTATATAGTGAGCGAAGGCCCCCTCTAAGGCACAGAGTCCTAATTATGCATGGATCAACAAATAAACTCACTATGTAAACCCTCCCGAATTTAGTATAGTTGACCGTAGGCACATTAGGGCATGATCTAAGGTTGTTTTTTCTTCCTAAGGCTACTTAGGATAGTGGCACCACCCTAAATCCATCCTGTGGATGTTTAGGGTAGTATTCTAGGAATTAATTGTTCTCTAAAGTAGTAAGGGCCATATTTGGTATTTTAAAAGGTAGTGGACCATATTGGGACACCAATGATCATTTCGTTGGGTCTGTACCAGGAATCGGTTATTTATCAGTAACAACAGGAAGCCCACAAGCTAATTGATTTATTAGGCTTACTATAATGTTAGGACTAGATCTAGTAGAATATTAGAATAGATAAATAATTTACCAATCAATTGTACTACAATTGTTGTGTGAATTGTGGTTCAAGTTCCACATACATGGTTTTATGTTCATGAGCTAAGAATGGTTGCAAAGAAATCTATGGAATATTATTAATGGAATAGTGTTAAAATTTCATTAGGGAATGAGCCCATGAGATCTATAAATTGGTATATTATGTTGATGTTGCTTATATATTCACTATTATATCTTATTTGTCATTGGCAAAGTTTTTAGAGGATACTGTGTGTTTGGTGAAATATTTCTTGGATTTTTGGAACTCCAAGGGAAAACATTCCCTAGGGAAATTACATTCATCCTCACATGTTGTCTAGTTGATGGAAGAGTGACATGAATATGTTGAGATAATAAGCCTTCTCAACCTTTTGTTGTAACATATACTCAGGCTTCCATATTGAATAGAGGTACAATTTTGTCGGCATAAGTTATCATTCCAATTACCTAGTACATAAGATAAACTGAGAAGTTGTCTTTAGTTATTGTTCAATCAACTAAAAAAATATTTGCATGCTATGAGAAATCCTCTTACCCCTTTGTCATCATATAGATTCTCTACCTGTATGTTCTTCACTTGAAACATGAAAAAATTGGATTGTGGAGGTGAGGCCCAACTGAAAATGATCATGATTATAAGGTTTAGGCTAATAAAATAAAACAAAATATCATCTCTAACAATAATTCTTGGTCTACAATCTCCTATAATCTAGAGCTTAAATTCCTTTCATGTAGACTATCAACACTGTCATTGCATAACATTCACCTTCATTTGCTACTGTTGAACGCTTATGACAGTGATACAATAACTTGATTGAGACTTTGTGTTGATACTAAAATGATTCATGAAAAATATCATCTTCTACTTCACAATTCACCACAAACAACTCTAACATGCTATGTTTGGAAGGGTTGTTAATGACAATATATCTAGCTTAATTTCTCATAAAAGTTTACTTGTATTGCTAAAAACATGTCTTAAATAGGAACCCCATGTGATTATTAAATGAGATAGAGTGGAGGAACCCTAGATCTAGAATGTAGATAGGGTTCAAAAAGGGATACCAAACCACTTACCACATATTTCACTCTTTGTGCCATTATCGGAGAGGCCCATCATTTCTCTTTTAAAATATTTTGTTGATTTGTTGACTTTTGTAAGGAATTTGACTCTGTCATGAGAGAGGCCTTATTTGAGAGGTGATATAGCATTAGCTTCCATCACCAGACTATATGAGTGAGTGCTTGGTCATTTCTTCACTATCCACGACTTCTTAGACTACCTTAGGAGTACTATAGAGGTCAAATAGGAATTCCTTCTCTCACTAACTCTCTTTGGGTTCTATATCGATGATATGGACTCCTCTCTTAGGAGCACATATAGGATGGTGTTGATTTTCTTCTACACGATGTCTTCATCTCCTTGCTTTTGGTTTTCAACAACATGATCCTCTTGGCACCTCACCTAATGGGTTCTAGAGACAAATTGATGTCTTATCCAACTCTTGTGATCTTTGATAGTAGACATTTGAACTTATTAAGACTAATATTATGATTTTCAACACGTCTCAACATTATCTCTTTAACTACCATTTTTACGTTGGAGGGGATGGGATTGAGATTACTACAACCCACACATACTTGGGGATAAAATCTTAGGATTTTATCTTAGTATGAAGCATTATTTCTAGCCCCAACTTAATAATGAATATGGTTTTCTTGGCTAAAGAGATATTTATCTAGGAAATATCTTTCAAGATGAACCTCTTTGGACATGATCATTAGAGCCATGATCCTATATGGCTTCAAGGACTGGGAACTTGGCTTGCTTTGGGTTGATTGGGCTAGGATAGAGATATTATAAACCCTTATATGATGATGAATCATTTGCTATAAATATGCAATTCCTCAATCTATCATCTAGGTGGAGTTTAGGGTATTGCTTTAATAAATCCCTCCTTGGTGTAATTGTTGTGGGTTCTTCTTAATTTCTTCAGTTATATCAACCAAATTTCCATTTTTAGGTGATGTTTAAACATTATAGATAATCTTCAACTATCTAAATGAGACTTAAACTAGGCTATTAGAGAGGATATCTAAAAGATACATCCAAATCACTTGGATTTCCCTCCTTGAGGGCATTATCTTGAATATGTCATTTTATTATTTTGAGTAATTTATGTCGCTAAGTGACTCTTATTGTTAGTATTATCTATACTAATAGACATTGGATGCACAACCATAGGATTCCCCTTGGTTCATTCAGAGTACGCTCCCACTAGCTTTGGTTTGAGATAGCTCATCGCATCACACACCTCAAAGGGAATTTTCATCTATGTGACTTACAATAAATCAAGTTGGGGGAGTACATTGTCTTCAAATGTTCCATCTATTAGGAGATAACATTGTTACATATTTATTAGATATATTATTGACTAATAACACATGCTGTTTTTTTTTTTTTCATGACTCACATCTTATTCATCAATTTTAAAGTTCTATGTGTTGCCTAGAGTCTATAGCCCAGGGACTAGGCACTGGGTCTTGCCTAGATTTTCATTTTAAATCTTAAAAGACAAAAAAAATATCATTTTTCAAATCAATTTTTTTAGCATTTGAAGGACATATCTGTAGGCTTATCATGGATTCCTCCCTTATGTTGGATGAGAGCTAGCCTTATGTGAGAAGGATGATCATGAAGGTGACAATGGGTGATGTCCTCAAGGAACTTTGGGTTTTGTAGTTGATAATTGAATCTATATTTTGAAGCACAATTTTTAGAGGTAGAAATGAAGTTATTTTCTCCTTGGATTGATGGAATGAGTTTAAGCACTTATTCCATTTCTTAACAAACCATCATTTTCTTGATGTTATGGCTCTTTTAATTTTGAGAAAGAAGCTACCAAAAGATATTTGAAAGTTTTTTTGGCTACCTCAAAGGTTGGATAAGAGGAGAAGAAGGAGCCACCCACCTTAGGGAATTCATGGATGACCCTTATAATACAAAAGTTGAGAGAGAAAACCTAGTTGTGAAAGATATCATCTCTATTAATTGTGGGATTTTGACAATCAAATCTATCTTTGACATGATACTTAGCTTTGAAGAATTTTCATGCTTAATGTAGGTGTTTCTTAGTAAAGTAACAACCTTTAGTAATTTGTATTAATTGGGACATGGCTATATTCTATAATTTAAAACACTCTTTTAGTTATTGTGGAATTCCTTTTTTCCATTTAGAAATACATCACAATTAAGGTGATTAGACATTTGTGTCAATTTTCCCATTTTCCTGAATGCATACATTTGCAATATGTTGTATTTTTCATCTATAGTGTGCTCTTCCACTCAATATCACTTGAGAAGGCATCAAATTTCCAGTGTTGCAGTATGAAATAAGCCATTTGGAAGGATATGAAAAATAATAACTGGTTTTTATATGTGAGAACCAGTGCAACAAAAAAATGTGTTCCTGTTTCTATCTGGAGCCATTTCTTTGTAATATTGTAGACATTTACCCAAATAGTCATATTAGTCAGGCTTCAACATGCCCACTAATTTTGATCATCAATAGTCACCAGGTTATCTACATGGTAAAATTTCATGCTGGTATGTTGTGATAAACACAATGCTTAACAACATTCTTCATGCTTTATAGTGATAAAAGTACTTTTGTAAATATTTTGTGACAAAAATTACACTTTGTGTATATTATATATTGTAGAATTGACAGGTTTAGCTTCAATATCCGCATGATTATGCAAGGTTCAGTACAAGAATTGAGCTAACACCATCTCCAATTACAAATTTTTCAGAAGTAATTGGAAACAAGAATATTTTTGTAGGGGATGAAGTTGATTTTATATTGCATCAGGAAAATTCTTGAAATATGATGCAGGGTTGAGTATTTCAAAGCTTGATTTTGTTTGTTCTTTGACCTTGTAATATTTGGTATTTTCCATTCTTTTAAACTAACGTAGTGAATTTTAGTGGGTTTTTTGGTACAATATAGGGGCAATTGATTTTTTTTTTTATGAAGTATTGCATAGAACGTTTTTATAGTGTCATATTGAAAGTGACCCATGCCTTCCAAAATTGTTAAGGGTGATACCTTGAAGCCATCTTACTTGCACAATGTGAGTCCTCTAACAAAGATTGTCGTTGGAGAAGAGATATCACATAGATTTTCAAGGAACGAGAATATGTTCACCATAAGAACTCAACATGCTTTGGACCCACTAACAATAGTTTAGGGGTGCCTCAATAATTATGGAAGGGAAATTGCACTACTTCATCATGAGTGGAGGCTTAAAATTTTTGTTACTCTTTCTAGTGAGGTGGACACCAAATCCCTTCACAACCATGCAAAGGTGGGGTTATCTATGGTTTTGAAGCCTTAAAGGATCTATCATGGATATGCACTATTTGGTACATATTTAAGAGAAGGTATGTGCCAAATTTTGATTGGGAGTTTTGAGTTTTTCCTTTCAGAATAATTATTTCAATGCCTGTGTTTTCTATTGAGGCACAAAGCAGCGCAATAGCTTGACTTAATTAGAAATGTAGTTTTGTGAAGTCAGATTTTGTAATTTTTTTAAGGCATATACTCTTGAAAATGGGTGTTTCAAAACATGGTTGGATGGAGCTTCAATCTCGTTGAAAATTTATGAAATGTTTTTTTTTTAGGTAATGGTAATATTATTAACCGAGCTCTTCGGTATTTGACATGGGTGGGATTTTGTTCAGGCCCTTCATTTAATATTGTTTCATCATTTGGATGAGGGCTTAGATATTCCCATTTTGATTGAATTAATAATTTGAGGGTGGGTCTTCCTACCCATATTTTACATGGACATCAGTTAGCATTAGTGCTTGCCCTTCAACTAATCTAATATTGAAGTGCATAGATCCCATAGAAATTAGAAGGCCCAAAAATCATTGCAAAAAATGGTGTTGTTCATCTAACTGTACCAGATGATTTAGAATGTGTCTCGACCATATTGAAGTGGCTTAGATATATTCCTCCATATATAGGAAGACCCCTTCCTATTGTGAATCCTTTAGATCCTTTAGATAGATTAGTTGAATATTCTCCAGAGAATTCATGTGATCCTTGCGAAACTATTAATGGTGTAGAAGATAATGGTAGGTGGCTTGGTGGACTCTTTGAAAAAGAGTGCTTTACAGAGACATTAGAAGTGTGGGAAAAAATAATGGTTACTGGGCAAGCAAAGCTTGGGGGAATCCCTATGGGTGTTTTTTTTTTTGAGACCCAAAGAATGATGTGGGTGATTCCTACAGACCCTGGTCAACTTGATTATGCTAAGAGAGTAGTACCTCAAGTAGGTCAGGTCCGGTTTCTAGATTTAGCATGTAAAAAAACAGAAACCCTACTATATTTTAACAAGGAAGAGCTTCCTTTGTTTATATTGGTGAACCAGAGAGGGTTCTCCATTGTTGAAAGCGATATTTTTGAAGAAATTCTTCAATTTGGATCTACCATTGTGGAGAATATCTACACATACAAGCAACTTGTATTTGTTTACATACCAAAAACAGCGAAACTATGGGGAGGAGCATCGGTGGCAATTGATAGCAAGATTAATTCATATGAAGTTGAAATGTATGCAGAAATAATAGCAAAAGGTGGTGTACTTAAACTAGAGGGAATTATTGAAATCAAATTTTGTACAAAATATTTGTTTCATGCATGCATGGGCTTGATTTGAATCTCATTTCACTTATGATTAAGTTACAAGAAGCTAAGGATGCTCATCTTGGAGCTAAAGTAATATGACAACAAATTAAAGCTTGGGAAAAACATATGATTCCTTTTTATAACTAGATTCCCATCAAATTCATGGATTTGCATGACAAGCCCTTCAGATTTGTGACACATCCATCTCCAAATGTTCTTAATATAACTCTTGTGGACTTTCCTAGCATAACTAAGGTTCCAATGAGTGATCAACCTTTTGATATTGAAGACCATATTAGAGCAATGATTTTTTCATACATCAAGCATGAAACATGCATGTTTCGTGGAGTTTCACTTGCAAATGAGGATTTGTCAAATTCTGATGCCCTTCATATGGAAATAATTGTTGATCCTAATGGTAAGTACATTTGTAGGGTGTTTGAGATGGAAAATTGATCTTTATTTGAAATCTTGGGAGCTTATGGTGAAATTTTCAAGTGAAATGATTTGGTTTTTTTAAACAATTATGTCAAATTCATTACACATTAACATGCTTTAAAACTTCGTTTTGTAGAAAATTAAAAAAATTAACCGCATTAAAGCCTCAGCTCTGGCAGAGCACTCCAGCAAAACTGATATTCACATTTGTATTGAAAACTCCTGTGTGTTGGCCAAAATTAATCACTATCACATCCATTGTTGATAGATTCGGTGTTTCGAACCAGTCCACCGCAGTTCATCTTCAAGAAAATATCCATGAGTAAGTGAGATATCACAATAAGGTATAAATAGGAGAATGAGAGAGATGAACAAAAAGAAAAATTATAGGGAGGCCAACCAAGAATGTCAAAAAATAAATTAATGAATATTGTCTTCCATATGTCACCTTTAGAGATCCTAGTTTTACGATAGCCACTCCTCAAGTCCAACTTAGTGAAATACACAACATATTTCAATTGATCAAGTAAATCTTCAATTCTAGGAAGAGGGTAACAGTTTTTTACCATAATCTTGTTCAATGCACAAAATTCCACACACATGCGCCATGTTCCATCTTTGGCACTAAAATAATAGGTGAACCGCATGGAAAAGTATTTGACTGGATGATCCCCTTGTCAAGAAACTCTTGGATTTTTTTTTTTTTAATTTTTGCATTTTCCATCACTAACATCCTGTACATGCCAATGTTAGGAAGAGGACAATCTTGCTACAATTGGATTTAATGTTGGATTCCTCTTTTGGGACTATTGCCTTAGGCTCCTAAAAAATCTCATCATACTGGTTAACAACCTCAACCAAATCAGATTTCAACTTTGAATCCCACCCTTGAAAGGCTTCATTATCAACATCATTCTTGGGTTTGATCATTAGAGGTACAAAATTCTTGCTAGAGTTAACAAGCCTCTTCATTTGTCTAGAATTCACAAGTTAAAGGTTTAGTTTCTTGCGACGTACTCTAACAATGTACTCAATACCATATTTGAACAATCGATATCTGTCTTCATGGCGATGAAAGATAGCTCTCCTGTCATAAAGATATAGGCTTCCCAAAACAATACCACATATGTCTAATGGCACTACATCAAGATCTACCTCATCAATGAAGTTTGCAGTAATGGTGAATTTCAATTTTCATTTTATAGTTACTTGCAACTTTGCATTGTCACACACCCAACCTAAAGGATATGGTTTATGATGTGGAATGGTTTCCAAATTCAACTTTTTGACAATGTTTTCAAAAATGAGATTTTCTTGTGAGCCACTATCAAATAGAGTGTCAATATTTTTATGTTTTGAGATCAATATAATATGGAATATCTCTATTATTTCTTTTTCACTTTGAGTTTCATTGTGACTATTTGAAGAAATAGTGCTAGCAATGGATTCCTTACCTTTCAATCCCATTGTTGTGACCTTTGTTTCATCTCTTGAATTAGATCCTAAATCATGTCATGTAGTTGTCGTTGTCTTTTTATTTCCTTTGTTGCTAAAAATTTTGGGTCTCATCTCAAGATGAAGTTTCCAAAAGTGATCTTCATCATGACCATACTTTGAACAATGTTTTCATGTTAATTTTTCTCCCTCTTTCTTGATGGAAGCATTCTTCTTCCCTTTTCCTTTGAATTTACCCTTTCCTTTGTCTCCACTTTTAAATGGATTTTTGTTGCCCTCTCGTGGAATATTTTTCCCTCTTTCTTCTAGATGTCTTTCTTGTACACAAAACTCATCTAAAATTGTAGGGTTAAACATGAGAATTATATGTCTCAAATAGCTATGCAAACCTCCAATGTATTTCAACAAAGTTTCTTGAGATAACAAATCTACACCCAATATCAATTCTCTTCTTCTAAAATCTTGGGTATAACTTTGCACACTTTGACCCTTTAATTTCCTAAAGTTTTTCCAATACATGATAGAGTTTTTCATGTATGCTAATGGATAAAATTATCTTCTCAATGCAACAACAAAATCATTCCAAGAAGATAAAACCTTACCATGTATCTTCATGTCCTCTTCAGTTTTGGCTTCCCACCAAATAAGTGCAGCACTTTCCAACCTTAATGAAGCAAGTTGAATTTTGGTATTATCATCCTTGATATTTTGTATCTTGAAATACAATTCAAGCTGACGAACCCAATTATCTAATCTCTTAGCATTTACCTCTCCATTATACATAGGCAATTCAAATTTTATGTCAAGTTTTAAAAGTGGAGCTTTACCATGTACCTTTTTAGAATGTGGAGGTGTTTGTGAAGGGGTTGATGTAGAATATGATGATGGTGAAGATGGTGGTGAGGATGGAGTTGAAGATAATGGTGGAGTCAGAGGCAGTTTGTCACCATTCCCTCCATTCCATTTTGTAGTCTTGTCCCCATCTCCTCCATCTCCTTTTGAAGGCTTATCTCCCATTAGAGGATTGGAGTTGTCACCTTGCAACCTTGTGTTTCTCTCTTCATAGAGACCTTTCACCATTTGGGTCATGTCAAAGAAGTGTTTCTAAAATAATTTTCATCCTCTAACATATTTTCAAGCTCTCCTTCATGTGCCATGACTATGGAATCTTCAGGTGCAACTTGAGGTGAAATTTGTGATGGAGATTGTGGCAAATGTGCTCTACTTGTCCTTGACCTAACTTGAGGACTTGAAACCACAAGATTTCCTTCTACTCCTTAAGATTCAACCTTGTAGGTGTCAGAAACACTTGCAACAAAGTTAAACCCTCAAAGCAACAAAGAGCCAAAGATCTAATACCAATCTTATATGTATTTGAAATCTTGAGAGTTTATGGTGAAATTTGCAAGTGAAATGATTAGGTTTTTTTATACAATTATGTAAAATTCATTACACATTAACATGCCTTAAAAATTAGTTTTGCAGAAAATAAAGAAGACATCAGTACCATAACGGTATACATGTTGTGAAACCAGCTCCAAAAATAGGACAAAAGAGATATCAACGCCTTAGAAATGTTGAGATTTCTAATAATAATTTGGAGAAAATCTCATAAATATGACAACAATAGGATTTGTTGCTAAATTGACTCCATCTAATCCTGATGTGGAGTTATTGCATCCTATTTTGTTGTGATTGAATTTATGATTCAGTTTCTACTCCCAGCTATAAAATGTAAGCCCGTAGAGGTTTCTGAGCATGAGGGATGTGAGGTGAGTGGAAGAGAATTTGTAGATGAGTAATTCTACTGTTGTATTCTTCTGTTGATGAATGAGATTGCCGATGCCTCTGTTTGGTGGACGTAGCCCAGATTGCTTGGGTGAACCACGTTAAATCTCTGCCTTTTTATGTTTTTATGCTATGTGGATTTGATTTTTTATTTATTTTCCGCTGTGTTAGCTCAACAATTGGTATCAGAGATTTTAGGTTGAGTCTTCGTGGCTGAGGTGGTTGAAAACTGGTCTGCTGTGTGCGATTGTAAGACCGTGAGGCTGGGTCTGCTGTGTGCAACCGTGAGTTGCCGAGGAGCAGAACTGCTGGGTTTTTTTTTTAATGTTATGGCGGCAGGTTTAACTACACAAATTAAAGCCATAGCTAAAACAGAGCGCTATACAGAATCATGCAGCTAAGATAAGTTTCAAATAACACCGATGCATGATTTGTAATTTCATTTTTATGAATGGGAGCTGTGGAGAAAGCAGCGTGAAGGCTGAGTTTAGAAGTCGAGTCTGTTAGCCATGGTTGTGTAAGCCACTGTGTTAGTGTAAATATACAGTGCCGTGGGTTGTGATATAGTTGTGTGCTGCAGGTTTAAATAGCGCCGTATCGATTTTTGATCCATTGTTTTGTAGAAACCGCAGAAGCTGAGTTAGAAAGCTGATCCTATATTCACTGGTGGGAAGAAGCAGCATATCTTCCATAACTCTGAGAGTAGTTGATTTGCAGAATTAGTTGTGATTTGTAGGCCATCATTTGGTGTTGAGACTGCTGACCGATGGTGGTGGGAGACCTGCATGCTGTGAACCTGGCAGCGTTGAATGGTGGACTTCTGAACACGTGGACTGGTGAGCGGTGGACAGTAAAGTGGGTAAATATATGAAATCGATTTTTTGTATTCATTGAAATGCATATAAATCGATTTACATTGAAATGCATATGGTGTATCGATTTAATGAAATTGTCATTTATATCGATTGTATTTATTTAAATCGATTTTTATTGAAATTCCATTATATTGTAATATCAATTTATGGTATATCAAGTTATTGTGATATGCCGTTATATCGAGTTTGAAATATGC
Organism: Pinus albicaulis; assembly: GCA_034641835.2. NCBI lineage: Eukaryota > Viridiplantae > Streptophyta > Pinopsida > Pinales > Pinaceae > Pinus > Pinus albicaulis. Next base: position 123,966 of record JAXQQM020086539.1, read on the forward strand.
ACTTGTGTTGGGCCTAGGGAATTTTTTTTTTTTTTAAATCAAGGGAAATTTTTGTTGGCGAAGGGCATTTTTTTATCAAAACTATTAATTTTGATTAAAATAAAAATCTTCATTTTTGAAATTGGAAATTTTTTTGACACAAGCTACTCAAAATGTCAAAAACTCAAAGTGATCGATTTGAGATCGAGAAGTTTAATGGGAGAAACAACTTCGAGATCTGGAAAGTGAAGATGCACAATCTACTTGTACAACAAGGTGTGGCGAAGGCACCTTTGGGAAAATCCAAACAACCTTTCGCCATGACGGATGACGAATGGAGTGACGTTGATGAAAGAGCACTAAGCGGCATTCAATTGTGTTTGGCGGATGATGTTTTGTTTAACATCGTGTCAAAGAAAACTGCTGCTGGTTTGTGGAAAAATCTTGAAAAGTTGTACATGAAAAAATCCTTAACCAATAGGATTCTTCTGAATAGACAGTTGCACAACTTGCGTATGAAGGAAGGTAAATCAATTACTGATATTTTGAATACCTTTAATACTCTCTTGGTGCAGCTAGAAATTATAGAAGTAAAATTTGAATCAAAAGATAAAGCTATAACTTTATTATGCTCGTTGCCCGAGTCATGGGATCATTTTGTTACTTCTATAAGTCTTAGTTCATCAAAAACCCTTGAATTTGATGATGTTGTTGGAGCTTTGTTATCTGAAGAAACAAGGAAAATTTCAAATTCAGAAACCTCTACATCAGAAGTAATGATGGTTAGATGTCGTTCTAAAGAAGGACGCTTCAGTAAGCAGAACAACTCGCAGTCAAAATCGAAAGGGAAGAAGAGTAAGGTAAAGTGTTGGTTTTGTAGCAAATCAGGACATTTGAAGAAGGACCGTTGGAAGAGACAGAAAACATCCAAAGGAAACTCTTTGACAGAGAAGAAAGAAGCAAACACGACAGATACAGGTTCGACATCTGTTTCAGGTATGAGTGATGAAGTGTTATCAGTTAGTTTGTCTAATCATGATCAACATTGGTTGTTAGATTCTGGTGCGTCAAATCACATGTGCGTTCATAGAGAGTGGTTTAAATCTTATAAATCAATCAATGATGGATTTGTTTACATGGGAAATAATGTCTCATGTAATATTGTGGGAATTGGAAGCATCCAGATTAAAATGTTTGATGGGACAAATAAAATTTTAACTGATGTAAGACATGTGTCTGAACTCAGAAAAAACCTCATTTCTCTAGGAGTGATAGACACAAATGGATATAAAACCTTTATTCAAGTGGAGTAATGAAATTTTATAAAGGAATTTTACTAGTAATGAAAGCAAAGAAGGTTGGAAATATTTTTCAGTTAGAAGGAAGAACAGAGTCAGATCATGTTTCTACAGTATTTGAAAACGACAGTAATTCTATTCATCTATGGCATCAACGGTTGGGCCATGTTGGGTATGTGTTATATTCTTTCCACGACTAAGCATGCGCGGGGGGGTAAGAGGGGGGGCGATAGCCCCCCCTGTCGGGGTCCGGGGCAGCGTCCCGGCGAAAATTTTGGTTCCTTAATTTCCGCTGGGTAGTCTGCGTCCATGGTTTTGTGCATGGTTTGGGGGTTCGATGGTTTTGAAGCCCTGGTATTTTGTAGATCCGGTCAAGGGAACTACGGTTATGTTCTAATCCGGGGGTTAATGGATTGGGGTTTATGTAATATCGGCATGTATATATATGTGTTGTAACACTAAAAGGAATATAATGAAAAATCAAGCTGGTCGTCTCGATTTGGGATCCAGGGGAAAAATCTCTGTGTTTATCTGTTTTATGTTTTATGCTCTTGCTATTGTTTATTTTCTGTTATAAGATTTGTGTGTAGATAATTTCTGTTCAAGGTTAAAACCTACAGGCCATATGAGCAAAAAAGGATTAAAAATTTTATCTGATCATAAGTTACTTCCTAGTTTAAAATCTTCTAAGTTAGATTTCTGCAAACATTGTCTATATGGGAAACAAAGCAAGCAGAAGTTTAAAACTGGAAAACATACTAGTAAGGGAATCCTTGATTATATCCATTCTAATGTTTGGGGTCCATCTCCTACAACCTCATATGGAGGATCGTCATATTTTTTATCTTTTATTGATGATTTCTCTAGAAAAGTGTGGGTCTATATGTTAAAGAAAAATTCTAATGTATTCACAGTTTTCAAACAGTTTAGAGCATTAGTATAAAACATCACTAGAAGAACCATTAAATGTTTAAGAACTGGAAATGGTGATGAGTTTACTTCAAAGGAATTTGATAATTATTGCAAGGAAGTTGGGATCAAAAGACATAAAACTACTGTATATACTCCTCAGCAAAATGGAGTTACTGAACGCATGAACAAGACTCTTTTAGAGAGAGAAAGAAGTATGCTTAGTAACGCCAATTTGCAGAAGGAATTATGGACAGAAGCAGTATCTACGACTTGTTATTTGATAAATCGATCACCATCAACTGCAATAGGATGCAAAATTCATCAAGAGGTATGGAAAGGTCATCCTTGTGATTATTCTAAACTGAAAGTTTTTGGTTGTGATGCATATGCTCTAATTTCGAAACATCAGCATTCTAAATTAGATCCTAAATCAAAAAGATATATCTTTGTTGGATATGGTGATGGGACTAAGGGATACAGGTTGTGGGATCCTACTACTCACAAGATCATAATTAACAAAGATGTTAAATTCAATGAATCTTCACTCGATAATCCAGATATAGATGATAAATTGAAACAAGATAATGTACCTAAGTTCAACATATTCATTTTGAAATCAGTTCAAATACTGATGATAGTCCAGATGAACAAGTTTCAGATGCAGATCATGAAGAAGTTCCTACAGTTAATAATCAGCAAATTGTGGAAGTACCAGAAACATCTTTAAGGAGGTCCACGAGAATCAGACGTCCTCCTAAAAGGTATGATGATTATGTTACTTTAGTTGCTTTAACCGCTAATGATGATGAACCTTTGTGCTATCAGGAAGCTGTAGAGGGTTCTAACAGTTATAAGTGGAAAGAAGCTATGAAGGATGAGATGAAGGCATTAGACAGGAATGCTGCATGGGATCTGGTAGAACTTCCTAAAGATAGGAAAACTGTGGGATGTAAATGAGTTTACAAATTGAAAAAGGGTGTTGATGGTAAAGAAGATAGGTACAAAGAGAGGCTAGTTGCGAAAGGTTTTTCTCAGAAAGAAGGAATTGAATTTCATGAGATATTTTCACCAGTTGTAAAAATTGTCTCAATTCAGATTGTGTTAGCATTAGTTGCTTTACTTGATTTATAATTACAGCAACTAGATGTTAAAACTGCATTTGTACATGGAGATTTAGATGAGGAGATTTACATGGAACAATCGGAAGGGTTTGTTCAAAATCGTAACACGAAATTTGTCTGCAGGCTCAAGAAATCATTGTATGGTCTGAAGCAGTCGCCTCGACAATGGTACAAGAAATTTGATTCTTTCATGATGAGTCAAAATTATATAAGAAGTGAATATGATCATTATGTTTACTTTAAGAAATTGAGTAATGGCATGTTCATTATCTTAGTGTTATATGTTGACGATATGCTTTTAGCAAGAAAAAGCATAACAAAGATCAACATGTTAAAGGCTCAGATGGCTAGGACGTTTGATATGAAAGATCTAGGAACAACAAGACAGATTTTGGGCATGGAGATTTTTAGAGACAGGAGCAATGGTAAGTTGTGGTTATCACAAAAGAAGTATATTGAGAAAATACTCTTGAGGTTTGGTATGAAAAATGTGAAGCCTGTTTCAGTCGCTTTAGCTTCCCATTTTAAGATTTCTTCAATTTTATGTCCTAACAAAAATGAAGAGAAGGAATATATGTCTCAAATTCCATATTCCAATGTAGTAGGTTGTTTGATGTATGTGATGGTTTATACATGACCAGAAATTTCACATGCATTTGGAGTTATCAGCAGGTATATGGAAAATCTAGGAAAAGAACACTGGTCAGCAGTGAAATGGGTTCTTCAGTATCTAAGAGGCACAAGTGATTATTGTATCACTTATAACAGAAGTAGTGAATTTGTTTGTGGATATTTTGATTCCTATTTTGCAGGTGATTTGGATAAGAGAAGGTCAACTTTAGGATATGTCTTCACTCTTGCAGGTGGAGCTACAAGCTGGATGTCAAAGCTACAAAACATTGTTGCTTTATCCACTACAGAAGCATAATACATAGCTGCTTCACATGCTTGCAAAGAAGTGGTTTGGTTGAAAGGTTTGTTTGGTGATTTTGGTAGGTTGCAAGACAACATTAAGTTATTTTGTGATAGTCAAAGTGCAATTAACTTGACTAAAAATCCGACCTATCATAGTAAATCAAAGCATATACCTATCAAGTACCATTTTGTAAGACAGGTTATCACTGAACGAGGAGTCTCTCTTGAAAAATTGCATACAAAGGAAAACTGTGAAAACATGTTCACGAAACCAGTTTTATTAGAGAAGCTACGATGGTGTCTGGCTTCTCTTGGCTTGCAAAAAAGATAAAAATAATAATGGAATAGGGTATCAGGCTAATTGTTGTCAAGGTGGAGATTGTTGACATTTCTAATAATAATTTGGAGAAAATCTCATAAATATGACAACAATAGGATTTGTTGCTAAATTGACTCCATCTAATCCTGATGTGGAGTTATTGCATCCTATTTTGTTGTGATTGAATTTATGATTTAGTTTCTACTCCCAGCTATAAAATGTAAGCCCGTAGAGGTTTCTGAGCATGAGGGATGTGAGGTGAGTGGAAGAGAATTTGCAGATGAGTAATTCTACTGTTGTATTCTTTTGTTGATGAATGAGATTGTCGATGCCTCTGTTTGGTGGACGTAGCCCATATTGTTTGGGTGAACCACATTAAATATCTGTCTTTTTATTTTTTTTATGCTGTGTGGATTTGATTGTTTATTTAGTTTCCATTGTGTTAGCTCAACAAGAAATAAGCCACTTCGAGGGGGAAACCTCCAATACATTACATGAATGAACAATTCTTGGATGATACAAATGAAAAAATCTCCTTTCTATATATAGGAGTCCATGGGGCCACAATGTAATCCTAGCTAACCTAACAATAATAATTTAAGGGCACAATAATAACAATATGGGGGTTACAGGGATACAACAATAACAATAAGGGGGTTACAATAACAACAATAAGGGACTATACTAGTAATATAGGGGCCTAACATGTTCCTCTCCTTCAAAAATGTGTTGTCCTCAATGCTTTAGAAGCTCCGAGTGCTTTTGTATAAAATTATCATCCTCCCATGTAGAATCTTCAGTGGGTAAGTTCTTCCATTTGATGAGATACTCTGAAATTGATCGATTTCATACTTGTCGAGTTCTTGTTTCCGTGACTTCTTCAGGTTCCAATATGGTTTTTCCTTCCTCATCAAGTTCTGGCAATATTGTTTGAACTAGAAGTTTTTCCCCTCTAACCCTTTTTAAGCATGAAACATGAAAACTAGATGCACTCGTGAAGAAGCTGGAAGCTCCAATTTTTATGCCATAGTACCAATATTTTGTAAAACCTTGTAAGGACCATAGTACTTTGGCGATAATTTATTATCCTTCTTAGCTTGCTTGAGGGACATTTGTTTGTATGGTTGTAGCCATAAGATTCCCAGTCTCCCACATCAAAACTTCTCTCACTGCAATGTTGATCTGCCTGTTGTTTCATTCGATTTTGTGCAAAATTTAGGTTATCCTTTAAGATTTGGAGAACTTCTTGTTGATGCTCGATGTGATCCTCCACTACTTGAACCCTATAATTTCCCTTAAAGAAGATGTTATGGATGGTGGATTATATCCATAAAGTCCCATAAATGGGGTTATTTTTTCTGCAGTATGGAAGGAAGTGTTATACCACCATTCAACGAAAGGTAACCACTTGACCCATTGTGCTTGCTTATCAGATACAAAACAATGAAGATATCCTTCCAAACATTTATTCACTATCTATGTTTGACCATTGGATTGGGGACAATAAGATGAGCTATGAGCTAGTTGAGTACCCAAACAAGAAAATAATTCCGTCGAAAAATTTCCTGTAAAAATGGGATCTCTGTCACTTACAATAATATTCGGGTTTCCATGTAGCTTTTGAATTGTTTCCATAAATGCAGTAGCAACTATACTCGCTTTAAATGGATGAGATAATGCACAAAATTGTGCATACTTGATAAGTCTATCAACTATTGTTGAGCCCTAAAAGTGTCTTCTCCTTTGCCAAATTCCACTTCATCTTATCATTCCTTTTGTCATTTTATAGACCTAAAGATCAATAAGAATGATTAAAATCACTTAAGGAATACATGCAATGACTAACTTGTTGTACTTTTGTGGTTTTGTTGTCTTAATGATTTCTGAGCATTTTTAGCTACAAAATGCAGTCACTATGTAGCCAATTACACATTCCATAGCCATTTTGGTGTTTGAACATATTACGGGTGTCATTTGAAGAAAAGGCATATATGGTTAGATTCTAAATCTTTCCTACATTCCTTGTCATCCACAAAGGCTGAATCAAGAACTGGAGATGCTTATGTACGTGGTCAAACCAAAAGTTCGAGAAGTAGATTTCTATAAGGATAAGGACTCTTGATTTTCTTTCAACAAATCACGAGTCCTAAAAAGGAGTTTTAGTTTGATTTTGACTTTAGAATACACCTGTTCCTACTTTCATTCAATATCAGTTATGTAATTGCCTATAAATTTAGCATGGTGAGACCGAGAGAAAAAGGTTAACTCTTATTTTTTCCAATACTGTGATACTCCATTTCGAAGTATTTTTGATAATAAGAAGAAGCATAACTTTGATGCTGTATTGAAGATAAAATTGAGGAGTTAAAGATTTTCATGCCAAATTCATAGCAGAGTGCCCCTGCTATCTAAGGAGGCTTCTACATGCTTTCTAGATAAGTAGATTTTAATTCTGTGTTGTTATATTTCTCACTTAGACAATTTTTTGAGTTCATATCTTTTAGTATCATGTCTTGCATTATTTGTTTAACTAACAAATCCTCATGATTTTATAATTAGTCTTTTCTCAAAGCTTTTCCAACATATCTCTATTGAATGAATGGATTTATTTATGACATCTTGAGTTACCAGCACTTTAGCTTTGTCATTTAGATTAAAAGATCCTCAGTATCCTACAGCCATTCTTTTTTCTTAAAAGCTTTTCCAACATATCACTATTATGCGAATGAGATTTGGTTATACTATGTTGAGTTAATTAGCATTTTGTGATTCTGAAATTGGATAGGAGATCCTCATATTGTTTCAAACAGTCTTTTCTCAAAATTGTTCCAATAAATCTCTAAATCACAGAAAAGACCTAACTGTAATACTATGGGTTACCTATTGTTTATAAGATCCTTATTTCGTTATATCTAGTCTCCTTCAATAAACTCTTCCAATAAATCTCTAGCTGATGAACGAGATCCAGCTGTAATGTCATAAGTAGTTCAAATATTCATAGGATATCTTTAGCATATTATAGCAATTTTCTTCTCAAGCTGTTCCAAAATATCTCTATCATATGAATAAGATTGCACTATAATATTCTAAGTTGTTATCTGTTTTTAGGAAGATCCTCATCACATTGGAGTTCAATCTCTTCCACAGACTATTCCAAAAAACCTCTAACTAAAAAGGATCAGGTTGAAATATAATTTCTTGAGTTACATGTTCATTTTCAAACTAGGACATCCATGGATTAGAATGCTCTATTTTTTTTCATCATTTTCCTAATTAGTGACCAAATTTACAATTACACTCTGTTTTGAATCTAAGGTTCCCTTTTCTTTCCTTTTTGTCATAGATTTGATGTCATCTTTTGAACATATGATAGCATACTAAAACCTAAACATAAAAAAACTCAAAAACATCAACAAAATACGGAAATCAATAAAATAAGAATAAGGATATTTAGGCACATATAGTGCAAGTATACCTCATCAGTTTACAAGCCCTGGTCGATAATTTATGCTATCAATTTAGGACACTGAATTGACTAAACAACTACCACCATGATGACACTCCTTCCTTCGGACTTAGGTAAACATGTGATAAAATCCATTGAAATCTCCTCCAAACATTGACTTGGAATGGATAAAGGTTGTAGAAGACCCAGGATCTTAATTGTCTCAACTTTATTTTGCTGGCAAACCAAACATTCCGCCACAAAATTTTGAATATCAGATTTAAGGTTATCCCAAAAAAATTATTTCTTCACCCTGTGGTAAGTTTTTAAAAATCTCGAGTGTCCTCCTAAAGGAGAAGTGTGCAATTCCAAAAGAAAATTTTGTTTTAGTTGGGAATTCTTGCAAATATATAAGCGATCTTTGTACCATAAGGAACCATTTTTCCAACTAAATGTATCATATGTACTAGGATCTTGTTGCAACTTTTGAATGAGAGCCCACACTTCTTCGTACTTCTTCCATTCATCCCTTGCTTTGGTTATCCAATCTGGTTGGATAATTGAAATGGCACAAAGTAATGCTTCCACATCTTCATCCTTTCTTGAGAGTGAATCTGCAACAACATTTAGCTTCCCTTTTTTGTGGACAATTTCAAAGTCATAACCCAACATCTTTGTGACCCATTTTTGTTGCTCTTCTGAAGATATTTTTTTTTCCAAAAAGTGTTTAAGACTATCATGATTAGTTTTTACCTTGAAGTGTCTTCCCATTAGGTAAGGTCTCCATTTCTTTCGTACATGTAGTATTGCCAACATTTCCTTCTCATAAATAGCCTTTTGTAAATACTTTCCTTTGATTGAACGACTTTCAAAAGCAATGGGTCTTCCTTCTTGCATTAAAACAACACCAATTCCATTTCCTGAGGCATCACATTCCATAATAAAGGTTTTTGTGAAGTCTGACATAGCTAAGACTGGTGCTAGGCACATTGCCTCTTTAAGATGTTCAAAGGCCTTAGTTGCTTCAGGAGTCCATGAAAACACATCTTTATTCAATAACGTTGTTAGAGGTGCTGCTATTCTCCCACAATTCCTAACAAAATTGCGATAATACCTTGTTAACCCTAGAAATCCTCGCAACTGCATTATGGTTGTGGGGAATTTCCATTCCTTAATGGCTTTAATTTTGTTAGGGTCTTAACACCCTCGTGAGATACAATATGACCCAGATATTCCACCTCTTGTACTCCAAAGAAACATTTGGATGTTTTTGCATATAATTGTTTCTCCTCCAATAGTTTGAGCACCCTATCAACATGTTGAAAATGATCCTTCCAAGACCTACAGTAGATTAGTATATCATCAAAAAACACTAGCACAAATTTTCTAAGGAAGGGTTTGAAAATGGAATTCATCAACCCTTGAAATGTAGAAGGTGCATTGGTAAGGCCAAAAGGCATGACCAAAAATTCATAATGACCCTCATGAGTTCGAAATGTTTTTTTTGGGATATCTTCAGTCTTCATTCTAATTTGATGATATCCTAAACGAAGATCCAACTTGGTAAAATAAATTTCTCCATTTAATTCATCCAATAATTCATCAATCACAGGAATGGGAAATTTATCTTTAATGGTGAGCTTATTGAGCTCCCTATAATCCGGACACATTCGCCATGATCCATCCTTCTTGTGTACCAATACTACAGGAGAAGAGAAAGAACTTTGGCTAGGTTGAATTATACCCGCCTCTAACATTTCTGCAATCATACGTTCAATTTCACTCTTTTGGAAGTAAGGATATCTATAAGGCCTGATGTTTGGAGGAACACTTCCTGGAATCAAATGAATAGCATGATCATGATCACGAATAGGTGGGAATCCTTTGGGAGTTTCAAACACCTTGGAATGATTGTCCAAGACTTGTTGGAGATCTGCAGAAATAGATGATTTTGATGTTGGAACTTCTAGTGAGCATAATTGTGCAATTACGCCTCGTTGTTCTTTCTTTAGAAGCTTTGTCATGACATTAGAACTTATTATCTTTCTCGGCTTCCTTGAAATACCTCATAATTCGACTTCCTTTCCTTCTGAAAAACATTTCAACAAAAGTTCTTGAAAATTAAAAGCTACCATCCCCAAAGATTGTAACCATTGTACTCCTAGTACAACATCAGCACCTCCCATAGGAATGGAAAGCATTGGACTATTCAATACATATTCCCCCATGGTTAGCTTGATATTATGGCATTTTCCAGAGCAATTTATAGTTTCTCCATTTGCAACCATCACTTGACATTCTGGTGTTGGGTATAGGAAACAATTCAATTCCTTGGCTACCTTACAATGAATAAAATTATGGGTACTACTCGAATCAATCAACACTATTACCTTTTTCTTATTGATGTTTCCTCATATCTTGAGAGTTTGAGGAGTAATAATTCTTGCCAATGCATTACATGATATGGTCGGACACATTTCTTCTTCTTTTAGGGTTTCTTCCTGGTGTATATCCTCTACTTTTGAAGTTTCTTCTTCATTTTCTTCCTCCTCTTCACAATCTATGTAAAATAATTTCTTCTCAGTGCACTTATGACCTTTAGTGTATTTTATATCACAACTGTAGAAAATCCCTTTTTCTATTTTTTCTTCCAATTGTTGTGGTGTCAACCTTGTAGGCTGTGGAAGTCCAGGAGTAGCAAAAATTCCATCTTTGTAGATGTGAGTGGTAGGCTTCCTTGTCACCATAATTTTACATTCAAATTTTCTTTCCAACCTGAGTGCCTTCTCCAATGAATCAGGTTCCCAAACGTGAACTTCATGTTGGATGTTATCCTTTAAAGTCCCTATGAATAAATCAATCTGGTGTTCCTCTGGAATACCAGTTACCCTTATATTCAATTTTTGGAAGTCCTCAATGTGCTCCGCCACTGAACCCTTTTGTTTGAGATTTATCAATTGGCTAAAGAAGGCGTTGCTCTTTGTATCCTCATAATGTGCTATCATTTCCTCCATAAAAATTGACCAAGTGACAATTTATTTATGGGATCAATGCCATCGATACCATAGAAATGTATTTTGTTCTAAATGTAAAGTTGCAAGCGTACCTTTTGTGTGTTTTTCACATTATTGAGATCAAAATATTGCTCCATCTGTAGTATCCATGTTACGGGATTCTTGCCATCAAACTTCCTCATATCCATCTTTGGAATATGGTGGTTATTCAATCCAACATTGGAGTTTATGAAATCACGATTAACATATATTTTGTTCTCATCATGAGTTTCCTCTACTATATTTTCGCCATTAGGAATCATTTCTTGTATCAACTTTGTCAAACCTTCCATGTATACTTTTAGATAATTCTTCATGTTTTCCATGTTGTCTTTCATTTTTTCTTCCATGTCCTCCATATTAGCTTCCACGCCATCCATCTTAGATTCCACACCTTTTTTCAAACCATCCATATTATTCTTCAAACCATCCATCTTCGCTTCCACACATTTCTTCAAAACTTCCATTTCATTTTTTGTTGCTCTTTGCGAGAACGAAATTTGGTGCACTTGCTCTTGTAATTTTGATAGATCATGTTGCAATTCTTCATCTTCATGAGTCATAGTAGAGTCTTCTAAGGAATTAATGGGTGTTGAATTATTTTTAGGAGGCATTTTAGAACCCAATACTGAAATATATGCTTAATAGGCCCTTGGAATCACTTCAAACTGATTTTTTACACAAGATTTATGCAATTCAGAAAAAAAATACACACATTTTTCTTGCTTTTGAGGAGCTTGATATTGAAGCTGAATTATCTCTGTGATTTCGGATCTTCAATATCTTAAATTTGGCCCTGAGGTATCCCTCTGAATCCTCTTTCGAATGCCACAGGTCTGACCTGATTTGGATTCTTCAAGGAAAATTTATGTCCAATCTCCCACAATGACCTAATTATGGACTGGTTCAGTAGAGCGAACTTGTATGACTTTCCACGTGTCACTGTTTCCTCCTTCAGCTCTGAAATTGATAGAAAAAAAACTAAATTCCATGTACTTGCAACCACTTTTTACATCATTCCAATTTGATGCTCAGAGAGAGATTTATGAATATTTTCCCAGGATCAACTCTTTACGATGAAATTCGGGAGCCTAACAAATCCCTAACTTCCACAGACCATATCTCCGAAAATATTGCAAACCAAGCTCTAAAATTTTGTGAAGATGTTCCTCATGATTTTGGCTTCGCACCCTGAAAATTTCAGTTTCTGAAACTTCGTAGAACAAGTTATAGCAAAAATTCCATGATGACCTGTTTGGAGCAGTGAAACCCTAGAATCCAAAGCCCTGATACCAAATGTTGTGAAACCAGCTCCAAAAATAGAAGAAAAGAGAAATCAACGCCTTAGACATAAGCCACTTTGAGGGGGAAAACTCCAATACAATACTTGAATGAAAAATTCTTGGATGATACAAATGACAAAACCTCCTTTCTATATATAGGAGTCCATGGGGCCACAATGTAATCCTAGCCGACCTAACAATAATAACAATATGGGGGTTACAGGGGTACAACAATAACAATAAGGGGGTTCCACTAACAACAATAAAGGATTATACTAGAAATATAGGGACCTAACAATACACAAAACTACAAATGATGAAGGAGTCCACCCCTCCTAGGATACATCTCTTGGTACAACTTCCAATGTTGGGTATTTTTCATTATGCTAAAAAATATGTGTTTACATCTAGTTATAGTGCTCAGAAAGCTAAAACAATGTCTCCAATGGCTCTAAATAGTAAAAAATGTCTAGGTGGGCTCTTTCTGCACTAAAAAAAGGTCAAAATCTGACTGAGTTATGCTCCAAGGAAGTTTTCTGCTAAATTTCCTACAATTCGCACTTCCCTGCAATCTATTCCACAATTTCCTCCTTTCGCGACCACACGGAGCAATAAATTAGCCCCTCGCCGGTGAGATTTCAGCTGCACCGGGTGCAATTTGTCGAACCATTAATCGTGCTCATTCGGCCTTTATCCATCTAGAATTGCGCCAAGTGGCCTTTGATCCGTCGTCGATTTTGGAGCATGTACACTTTCTTTCTGGTGGTGTTGACTCCAGGTTTGAATACTCATGGTTGAATGTCGGTTGAGGTTGACTATGGGTTGGGGCTAGCGGGAACACTTCCCAAGGCAAGTTACTCTCCCCACCCATCAATTTAACTGTGGCATTAACCGTTACATATGCAAACATCGTAATGTTTTAACTGTCTAACCAGACTTCCGAGTTCCCAAACCATTCTCCGCTCCTGGACTTTGCATAACATTTAACATATAGTTTCAGTGGTATATATGGTATGTTTTCCGTGTTAATACATTTTCATTGAACTTTGGTTAATACATTTAATATAAGGTTTTGGGGCCAGGGTTAACCCCTGACCCTGGTTGGTGGACCAGGATCTACGATTAACCACGGTCCCCTCCCTGGAATATGAATTCGTTAAACCTTAAATGTAACCTTACTACCATATATAATAAGAAATAATGCAACAAAGATTGTGGAAGGATTGTTTGGCTTGTATGAGGTTTGATTTTTTATTCCCATGGGGGTTGTTCGACCTCCAAACAAAATTTTACATGGTCGTGAGGAGGCCACGTCGCAGCCACTTATTGGCCCACGTGGCTCTCACTCATTGGGCCACCACAACAACTATTGAAACAATAAAAATTCACCATGCTACAACCAATCAAATGATGCCAAATGTCGATCACCCATAGGGTAATGGAGGACCCAGTCAACCTGCCCAGTCATGGCCCAACCATCATACGTACTGCTGATTGGGCATCCTTGCAAACTCAATTTCAAATTATTTTTTCCCAATTCGAACAGAATGCTATATATGGAGCACCCGATGTCATATTTTAGTGAAACGAGTTGCGTTGGATTCAGGGCGACGATATCTACGCTTTGGCACTGGTTTCGAGCAAATTTGAACATTTTGAATTTTGAGCACTTTCTTAATCCACTGGATCAAAAATGGGATGTGAGTTTAGTTGTTTCCATTTTGACATATATGCTTTGATGGATGTTTTAGATGTTTCTTGGAAAAAATATCCATTATTATATTTTTAGTAAATTGGGATATTCTAATATTTTAAAATAAATTTTCATGGCAGAGCACCGAACTATAGGTGTGTTAATTAAAAAGGTAAAATTGTTACAAAAATTAGTTGAAGATATTATATTATTGTAATTATTTTGTATGGATTTTTGAAAGTGATGCAATTTTAATGTAATTTATAGCTGGATATTATCAACCGAGGAACTGATGCAACTAATTTTCTTTTAGGAAATGTAATCCCCCTATACCTGGATTATATTGGAGTCTCTTTTGGGAAATGTAATCCCTCTATGCTTGCATTATATTGGAGTTGTCAATCATAGTCAAATGGCATGTCTAATAAATGTCAAGCATCTCATTTTTTCTAGAGGATAAATTTTGTAATTTTTAGGCTTACACACTTGCACTCACACATAATATGCTTTGGAATTTTTGTATAAAGACACTATTAACCCATGCAATGAATTATCTACAACTTGAACTCTCTCCTATTTATTTTGTTCAAGCTAATAGTCATTTAACTATTCTATCTCTACTCCATTTTCATTTTTCACATATGACATTCCTTTTCTCATAACCTCATACGAGGTTGGGCATCACAAGAACCTAAATTGAAAAAAGTGCACTATTGACACAAACAAAAACAAAAATTAGAAGGCTAGTAGAACAAGTAATGAATATGCATAATTTAACCAACATGATTTAAGTTTAGGAAGTGATGTAGTTTTTATTGATTAACTTGGTGAAAATTTATTTTATGTGGATGAATAGTTTTTGTAACAAGGTAGATCAAAGCATTTAAGGCAAGGTCGATAAAATTTCCACTCTTCTAAAAAAACTAAATGTTCTTCTTGTGTCATTAAAATCACTATTGAATTTAATAGTGTGGCAAAGACTTGAGAGGGAAAATCATGAACTTTTAAGGACTTACTATATATGGTTGAAAGTAAAATATCAGATCTTGTTATTCAACCATTTTCCCGAAAAACAACACCACCTCACAGTGATGGAAAGGGCATTAGGTAACCTCATATCTCCATTTATTTACAAAGTAGAGGCACCAAGACTTGAGCTTAATAAGTACTTAACCATCCTTAATTATGTTCAATTTTTCCATACTTGAACAGATGAATTTTGTAAAGCATTTGATGCATGCAACCAAGATTTGGCATGAAAATAGCTTTTCATTTGTTTAGCTCTTGCATTCAATTTTTTTTCCACAAAATTTTAATGATATAGCAGCTAATGTGTTGCAAATATTATTGAAAGAGTGTACTCATACTCACCAGGTATTAAACAACCATAATTTCAAATAAGAAAACAACATTATGTTGTCTCTAGTGGGCTCTGTACTCAACTTACACACCAGATATCACAATTTTTACTTGGAAATTTTGGAAAGTAAGATTTCAAAGCTAGCTTATGTTCTCCTTCTTAGCATGTACATGTTTCTATGATCCAATTCTTTTTATGCCCTGCATTTGAAGCAACCAATTGAAAACTGGCCCAATTTTTTACATCATTGAGGTTAAAAGGGTCATGGAAGTGTTTGTGTTCATGCCACCATCCTCATTGAATGTCCAATCCATGAGAAAGATGAGTTTCAATCAAGATTCTGCAATGCCTAATATTGAAGTGTTCTCCTCTAGCCCACCAATTCAACTGGATGCACAATTCACCACTTGTAATGGAGGTGGTCTGGATGGGAATGGATTTTTACATATGGGAAGTTTAGAAGGGTTTCTAGGATCTATTGAGCAACTTTTCATGACTAGGATGACAATAGAGTTGAATACAAAGTTTCCAAATAACCAAGGTATGGCATATTTTCTAAATATTTGAATTTATTTAAAAGTTGAAATTGATTTATGTAGATATTCATAAGTTAAATTTATAGACAAAACTAACTAGGTTGAGGTATCAATTTCCCTTCCACAAAGTTTTTATGGCCATGCATTTTTTTCATCAAGTATGGATGCTTTTATGATTCCACCCTTCCAAAATACATGTAAGTCTTCATGGCATTTCATATATGTTTCACTTATTATTTTCTTTATTCTTACAAGAGAAATTAATAATTTGTGTTTGGGAAATATAAGAATTATATAATACTCCCTGCAGGTGAAGTCATAATTATGGAACCTATGTGATAGCGGGGCCTCCCTTATCCCTGGTTTACCTTGGTCCCAACTTCAACTGTGTGTAAATGCATCCAAATTTTCATGTCCAATACTCTTACCTAGTCCGACAATCTCACAACCTCCCTTTATTCTACGCTGGCTTTTTTTAACAAATAAGTCTGGGTTATTTTAATATCTCAATTCAGAGAATTGAGATATTAGTTCAACACTCCTCTATAGTTATAACCCGACAGTCCATTTCGTATACATATGCGCCAACTTTTCATGTACAACCAATATACGCGACATAATACTTTGGGCTATTAAAACCATATAAATTGACCCTCGACATGTACATATATTTCCAACCGTATACCATATACCACTCAGACTTTGGTTAATTATTAATCACCACTATATATTAAAGTCTGGCCCACACCAACATACGTCACTTACCTCGATTAACTATTGACCCGATCGGAGGGCTCATGTTCCAGCGCGCCGCAACATCAAATCGGACAGATATCAATCAAATACACACGCCCGTACCTTAAGTTAACCTCCATGCTACTTCCGAAGGCGATCACCGTGCGATGCACCTTCCCCTAGATCAACGGTATATATCAATATCACACCGTATCCTTGGTCGATGGTTAATGCGCGATGTCGCGCAGTGGAGGCGGTTTTGTAATGTCGCTCGGGGACATGCATCGATCAATCTATGGAATTTCTCCCAACTCTTAAAATACCGCTTTCGCCGCAAAGGTGGTGCGATAAAACCCACCGTCCAGCTCCAAACTTCCATTATTGTTCATCTGGTCATGGTTCCACTTATTCCTACACTCCAGGTTCCGGTCCAACACTTCAATGCTCTGCTTTCGCTCCCACTTCAGTCAATACATAGCTTCTCGTTACACCACACTCATCCAATGAACCCCACTTCCAGAGTTCCACTTGTATCGCTTCGCGCGGATCAACTGCACTTTCACAAATACTTCAAGCGACCCATACGGACATGATCTACCATCGAATCCTTAACTGTTACAGATTCAAATACTCTCATCGAGAACACACATATAATCAAGGCACATACAATCAAGACATAACACTGACAAGAAAGTCGATTTCTTTAATGACACACAGTATTCGTTAACCAGAGTTAAACCCCCACCATGATTTCTCAACAGGGTTTCAATTTTAACTTCGTACGTAGAGACTCATACTATACATAATTACAGAGAATAATCAATGAACGCACGAACACGCAAGGTATTCCCCATGCAGAGTTTAAGAACAAATGCACAGCTACATTGAGATAATTCCTTCACACGATTCGACCAAGAAGATATACAGTCACACATGTAACTCATAAAAAATTCTTCATAAACAGGTATATACATACATATACAGGTGATAAATCTCAGCTAATTCTTACAATTCATGATAGGCCAGATATTCAATTCGATGGCCATTATCCTCCTATTCTATCGCTGAAGAGGTTCTCTACCTCTAACTCTTTCTCCCTCTCTCTCTCTCTCTCTCTTTAGACTCGTCAGGGTTACATTTATACCACAAGGATGGCCTGAATCGATTCAGGTCTCCAAACAATTCAACAACTCTTAACATTCCAAATTCCTAAAATCAGACTTAATAACTTAACTAATCCTAAACTGACTCTTCATATTCCTATCTCAACCAATTCTCATGTTATCAAAATGACTTGAGAACAATTACAATTTCCTACCAAATATTCAAAATATTAATATTTACAAGAAATTCAAAGAACATGGGACCCCCTATGGCTATTTATGTACAAAGTAACTTTTGAGCCTAATGCTCCTGCATCACTATGATAGGCCCGTTTTATAACTTGTACTAAGACAAGGTATAACGACTTGAAATTTGGTTTCCTTATGTACAGATGAAGTCAAAAAGGATAAATTTTGTAGAGATAAAGGTATGAGACAAAATAGGGAAAGCTGGGAAATTATAAAATTTTCAACTTCCATGAGAAAAAATAATTGTTAGTCATTAAGTTGTCATTGCCATAACTAGTAGCATCTTTCCAAACAATCCAACTTTACCAACCCAATGACATCTTTGTTTACACATGCTCTAGATGATTAAATGCTCATGCACCATCCAAAATAATGAACAAAGAAACATGCACTATAATTTGTGAAAGACTGCCAAGAAAAGAACCCCCAAATTCCATATGTAATTAATGGAAGCACCATACTTTTTCACTGTAGGATAAAAAAATATTCATTTTCTTGAGTGTCTAGAGAGAAATAATTGTACTCATAAGGTTGGGGATATTAATAAAGAGAATTATTATTTTAAGGTTAATTTTTTCAAATTATCAAATTTGATTGTTTCTTGTTTGAGGAAGTTCCTCTTAAAATCCTTGTTATGCCTTATTTTTTACAAAGTCATTGATTATCTATAAATATAAGATAACCTTTTTAATGTTACATTCAAAATTCATGGTTCAAATTTGTTTTTTTTCTAATTTTTTGTAAAATCCATATATCCATCTTATCCATATTGAAATGACTATCTCCATGCAGTGAGTTGAATCTCTATGGTGGTAATTTCAGGCCTGTGCATCTCTTGCACCAAATTATCAATCTCCATTTAATTTTATGGTGGTTCAAAAAAGTCACCATACCAAACTCTTTACAAACAACCATCCAGATCAAAATGATACAAACAAGAGTAGAAACATTCTACCAGATAAGAAGATACTTTTTATGGAATACACAACTAGCAGTTGTTAGATACTGTGTATGATAGTCTGCTATTGATCATAATTCTATTGTAATTTTCATTTTATCTTACATAAGAGTTAATGATTACGATATTTTTTTATGATATGATAGGCACTGTAGTTGACTCCAAAATTTTCCATCCAACAGAATTTGACTTTTACCTCTACAAGGATGTTGGTACTCACGTACCATTGATATTACATTTTCCATTTGGTTAGATAATAGTTTGATATCTTCTGAGGGTAATATGTTATTATGTTTTCCAACTTAGAAGAGATTAACATGTTGACTAGAATATTGACCGATCTTTTTTTATGATGTTTATAGGGAACTAGTATATTTGCACATTATCATGTTCTTTGGGATGAAAACAAATTCATAGCCGATGGATTGTAGTCCTTTACCAACAAAAATTGTTACACGTAGATCTATACCTCATCCTATTTACCCCTAATAACATATTTTAAAAATCTTATAATTTGCTTTTAGTGTGTTTCTTATCAATTTGGACTTTTACTTGGCTTATTGGTTTTTGAGTTTTATATTGAAAATTTTATAGTTTCGGGTTGCAAAATTCATGTTTAAGCTGTAGGATAAGAGTTGTAAGTTCTAGATGAAAAATATCAATACATATGTAGTTGTAGTTGGTTTTAAGGTAAATCTTAATTAATGTTTGAAATAATGTTAGTTCTCGAGGAATGGTTGTTTTTCAGTTTCGAAAAAATGATATTTGTGCTCTTCTAGTTGAAAAATGAGAGTTGGTTTTTGTTATTAAATTGAAACAAATTTAGAAAAAAATTAATGCCTTGTATATTTTATTGGGTTCCTATTGACTTGTATCTATTGGTTTGTGGTAGATATGCGAGATGTACATGCTTAATTTCTATAGGACGTAGGCCTCCAATGCTAGATCATAAATATATACTTGGTTCATATATTTGGGGATTGTCCTTGACATATATTTTATTTGTTATTATGTACAGGTACCCCAAGCATATTATGCCCATTTGGCTATATTTCAGGCTTAGTTTTATATGGAGTCAGAAACATCAAACATTGATTCCTTATCTATTGCTGTTCCTAGTAGTCACATGAGTACGGCCAGTTCATTTTCTCAGAGCACTTGTGTACCTATAGGAACACATGTTTGACCCTTGCTAGATCTGAAAGAAAACATCAAAAGAGTTATGTTTTTCTGTTAGATTTAGTACACATATGTTTGAAATTTTTAAGTTCTATATATCCTATCCCTTTATTGGGTTAAGTAGGAAATTGAGTGACAGGCTAGGTGCATCATTGTGATGCTTTCAAATTCTAAAGTTCTAGATTTCGAAAACTTAAGATCACACTTATTCACTTACTTTTCACCTTTTGTACTATTTGACATTTTTTAATTGGTTGTCGCCATTTTAATTAAAGAGACAATTAAAATTTAGTGTGAACATTTGTGTTGTGTGTTTTCATATTATATGGGCATGAATATTGTATGATATTTTTTTAATATAGTCACAAAATCATACTAATTCATTTATGTTGAAAAAAAAAAGAACACATAAAATGAATATAAAACTATTGAATTAGTAGCTTTTATTCATCAATAAGGAATATAAATAAAATGAATATACAATGACTAGATTATTCGTTTATAATGATTGTTAATGAAAATAAATGAAATGAATATAAATTACTAAATCAGTCGTTTATATAAAGAATAGTAAATTACCAAAAAAAGATAAATGAATAAAACAAATGATAATTTTTTTATTACAAATAATGACTAAAGTTTTCATATATGCAACTATTAATAGCTAATTTACAGTATCTTATAACACAACCAAAATTTAGTCATATTTATTTGGTCATTAATAGGTTTCAAACGACGAATAAAATTTGCATATATATATATATGTGTGTGTGTGTGTCTATTAGTAGCTAATTTACAATATCTTATAACGCGACAAACATTTTGGTCATATTTATTTGGTCATTAATTGGTTTTCTCAGGTGATCATATAGTATTATATTTTGTTGTGTATTTCGTCATTAATTGTGGAAATCAATGACTAAATATACTACTAGAAGATAAAAGTGAGAAAACCAATTAATGACTAATCTAAAAATGACTAAAAGTTGGTCGCATTATAATATACTGTAAATTAACTACTATTGGTCACCGACTGAATATTCATCATTTATATGCAAAATTTAGTCATTTTTTTAGTAACTAATTAGCCATTTTTTACTAGTGGAATCAATCCCAAGAAGAGCTCCTTGAGTATTGGGTTGTGTGTGAAGTTGAAACCTAGGTATTGCAGGCCTTTCGAATTCCTTGAGAGGATTGGACGAGCGGCCTACAGAATTGCACTTCCTTCGACAGTGAAATTCCATGATGTTTTCCATGTTTCATTGCTTAAATGATATGTGAGATATATTGATCATTTGATTGATTGATCTGTATTGCAAGTGGAACCAGAAGGAGAATTCCAATTGGAAACTCGATGTATTTTGTAGAGAAATATGCTCATGCTCTGGAACCGAGAAATTAAGTAGGCTAAAGTGCAGTGGAAGCACTTTGGGCTTGATGAAGCTACATGGGAGATGGTTGATCAGTTGTGGGCTATGTATCCTTCCTTGTTTGCTGGTTGAGGCAAAGTAGTTTTTTATATGTATATATGTATATGGATGTAAATACCACCACTATCTATGTTATAAAACTTTAATAAGTGGTATGGTTGTTATGTTGTCATATTTTTCATGTTGATTTTCTTCTCAAGAGGCTATTCATTGTAAATATTGCATCAAGATAAGTTATAAAGCTCCATGGGAAGTATATTTTGGTTTTCAATGGTTTTTCTGGTTATAGGTGTCATTGAAAACTCGGGACAGTGTTACCCTAACGGGTACGGGTTTGTAACAGCTTCAGGTTAAAATTTCATGTAATCAATTTAATAAATAAAAACTAAGACTAAGGTCATGGGACATGTATTCCAAGATGATTTTTGGGAAAAACATCCTAGTGGGTGTTCATTTTGTTTATTGTGGCTAAGGAAATTTGAAAAGGAAATCAAAAAGGCATTGAAAAGGAAAAGAGGATTTTATTGGTATTTTATTTGTGAAAATAAAGGAAATTAGGAGAAAATGGAGGTGAAAGGTCATAGGTTGCATGTGAGGATGAAAATGAATGAAAATAATGGAAAATTTAATAAAATAGAGGCCTGAATGATAAAAAGGCTTATGAGGACTAGTACATAGCTTTTGACAGTGGAGGTTTGGATCTCTTTCTCTATTCTCTATACTCTCTCATACTCTCGCACGCTTAGAGAATTCTCGGAGTACTCTAACATTGGAATAGGGAAGGAAAAGGAAGGACATGGAAGCAAAGGGAAGCAAAGATAAAGTAAGGAAGAGTTTGAGTTACAACGTGATTAATTGCAGGTACCGAGTTGCATGTATGATTTCCTTGCAAGTTTTTGCATGCGTTGATTATGCATCCATGTATTTGGTTATCGTATTGTCATTGGGAAGGATTTTTCCATGTGTGAAAATATTTTTCAACCTTGTCTTGCCATTTCTAGATAACCATGGTGTGATAACATTCTTTTACTTGGTTTAGCTATATTTTCGGATGGTTTAAAAACTGAGTGGAGTGGTCTCAGGAAAATTCTCAAAGACCTAGGAATCCCTTGACCAGTAAATGGCGGGATACATGGTAAATCCTGAGGGTGGAAACATGCAAATTACTCACATTTTAGGTGGAGAAATACAGAGGCATTCATGCTTTTTTAGGGCCTAATGATCCCTTGACTGGTATATGGCAGGATTACGGTAAAGCCTGCTATTTTATGTTTATTATTTGGGCCTAGGAATCCGTTGACGAGTAATGGAAGGATACATGGTAAATCGGATGTACAGATAAGGGCTTCAGGCCTAGGAATCTGTTGAACAGTAATGGCGAGATACATGATAAATATTGAGGAAGCCCTAGTTGGTTTGGTTGTGAGTCCCACATTCATGCTTGGAATATTTAACGTGGGTGGTTTGTTGAAAGAACGATTTGGTTCAGCCCAATATATGGTTGGGTGGTATGTGGAAGTCCTTGACTTAGTTGGATTTTTCATATGTTAATTAAAGCTATTTTCCTCTTGTATTTGATGGGTAAATGTACTTGTTATTGTGTGATTTTAATGGTTGTTCTATCATTTTTAATATTTTGGTTATAAGCATCGTTTTATGATATAATTGAGTTATGGATCTCATCAGGTTTTGGTTAGTAAATGAAATATTAATGAATGCATGACCTAAGAGATGATATTGTAGTTATTATGATAGGGAATCAAGCCTTCTTGAAGAATCTTAGATAATGATGAGACCCCTATGTTCATATGAGCATTTATGACATGTACATTTCATGTTCATGATGTGTTTGATGAAATTCATGTCATGGTTAGGATGGGTCAGGTTAGGTATTTGTTTAAGTTTTTCATTAGAGGCCTTATTTCATTTTTATTTATCATATTTGAAAGTTTCATCATGTTCTTGGCAGAGGCCTGATTCCTAGCCCGGAAAAGTGGCTCGAAATTCGAGGTTGATGGCACAAAACGTCTTAGAAAACACTGCAATCACATGAAAGCGTTTTTGTGGGAGTAGCTGGAGGGTTTTAGTCACATGGAGGGCTTTTCATGGGAGTGACTGGGGGTCTATTTAAGTTAAAAGGATATTTAACTTAGGGGTTAGGCACTTGGAGTGATTGGTTAGCCCCTCGAGGTCCTATAACTCCTGAAGAAGGTCAATTTTTTTTTTGGGTGTGTTGATTCGACTTCCTTAACTCCACATGGGGATTTAAACATATCATAGTAACTATTTGTCACATGTTTTCCTAGTGGATCGATTAGCTTGGGTAAATGTGGGAGTAGGGTGTTACATGGGGGAATATGAGGCTCATGAATAATTAATTTAAAATCGTACAATGGTGGGAATTTATTAGTAGGATGGCTCAACATGTTGCGAAGGGCACATGGGGGGCTCACCCTAGGGGTGATTGTGGTTGAGGGGTCTTTCTTATTTTTCTTTATCTCTTCAAATTTCTTGGTTCCCTATAGTGTCCTTATATTGTTTGGTGTTTTCGAAGGAGTATGGTCCTGTAAAGGTGGGGTTAGTTTAATTTTTCCAATGGGATGAACCACTCACATAGCCAATATGGCAAGAGGTTCAAAATACCAAATGGGTAGTGTTAAAGCCATGCTTGTCAAGGTAAGTGTGAACATCACTTGATGTGAGATGAAACCATGTAAGAGATACAGGAAGGGAGTTTAAGTGCTATCATATGTTTAAAAAATTGTATCACTTATCAGAGCTATCGCTATTTCCATGGCTGTGGATTGGTTTTCCAAGGATGATTTACTCGAAGAGGTGGTTACTATGCATACAAGAGTTGTCTCAGGAGAAAGCATGACTAGGGGGTCTCTTGGGTATGTACCGAGGAGACTAGAATATTTAATGACTTTATGTTAGACTTATATGAAAGAGAGAACTAGTTCTTGTTGAGATCCCGAAAATAAAAAAAACATTGTTGGGTTTTTGGGAGGCACTCGACTCGTATATTGTTAATTGGTCGATGGTTATGATTATTCTGTTATGGGGAAAGCTCATAGTGAAGAGTATCAAAGATGCTACAAACTTCGTGGAATACATTTATATTTGGCGAAAAATAATTTTGTAGTCTAGAGGGGCATCCAAGACTTTGATATTTATGAGAATTGTCTTACTCCCCACAAAGAGAGAAAGCATAGTTAGTTTGTAGAACACAATTACAGCCTTGTATATGTGGGTTTTTGGTGCCTTGGTTCAAGTTTTGGTTTTGGTTAGGGGAATTTCCTCCTCCATATGTATTCTTCTATTTGAGGTTGCCACTTCATCCCTAGTTTCCCTTCTGTTTATTCTTTCCTTTCACTTTCCCATTATTGGATGGGTTAATCACCTATTGTTGTTGGTGGAAAGAAGGCTAACCAAATTGTACCCCCACATCCTGTTGAGGATGCGGGGGGTTAGTTTTTTGTTAAACTTGGAAAGGGAAATGTCAATTTACTTGAGGAGCATTTAAATAATGATGTTTGGATGTTGAAACTACGTCAAAATTATACAGATGATATTGTGCACATTGCATGAGGTGATTTTTCACTTGAGAAATGATATTAGGATGGCACCCTGTCGTGAGCATTGATGGGGCTAGCAATGCTCCACTTACCCAGGGGAATGATGGATATGGTCCATATGCTTTTTTCTGATAGTGAATGGGTTTCCTTGTTGGTGTTGATATTGGAAAATGAACTTAATAATTCCTTTAGTAGCATATGACTCCCCCAACATGTCTTTGTTGAAAGGTTAATTTCTTGGAGAATCGAGGATTATTATATAAAGGTACCTCGATTATGCATAAAGAAGCTCAAATCATTGATCTTTATTTATTTCTTCTTACTCGTCTTGCAACATGATGGTGTAAATGTCCTTTGTATGACAGGTAAGAGGGACTTGCAAAAGAAGTCTAAGAGAAGTACTTTGGGAACATCATTTTTGAAAAAATTGCAGCATTTGTGCCACTCATGAATGTTGTCCATAATTCAATAGGAATATGTTTTTTGAAACTTAGAAAATAGTTCTAACCTGATGTTACGATGAACCACTATTTAGAAAAATGTGATAAATTACTTGGCTAGTGATTTGAATGTGTTGTGCGATCCCAACTTCTCACTAATGTACCATTTAGTAGAGGGGATAGTGAGGCTGCATTGGAAGTGCCTGAGTTGAACTGAGTCATCAATGGTGTTGTTAGAATAACACCATAGATGAAATTTCATCGCATGGTTTATGGTATATTCCCTGGGTTTCATTTCACATTTTGGTATCTCTAAGGGAAATTCGGTAGGCATGGCCTGTCATGTAGCATTTTCGGCTATGGGGTCATTTTTCATTCTTGACTTGTGTGAGATGAAGGGATACTTTGAGGTAAAGAGGTTCCTAAAAAAGTATCACCAAGGATGGAAGAGCCTAATAAAGAGAGATCAAGAGGTGATCTCTTAGGGGAAGTTTGAGTAGGAAAAACTATATGACCTAACACACATATATAGTGGAAGGGTTTTAAGTGGTCCCCTATGGTGCTCAAATGATTGTTGAATGATGAGGGGATTTTGAATTGAAAACCAAAGTATCAGTACATAAAACAAAGCAAAAATCTAAATGTTATTTTCCTTTAACAATTTTTTATCATTTGAAACAATCCAAATTTTTGGCGTGATGGTTTGCCATATGAAATCCTAAAAGGATGTAACATCCTTTCACTAAAAAATTCATTGGGTCTTCCAAAATTTTTATGATAGTGGGCTCTCAAGGCACCATAAGAAAACTAGTGAAGGTATGAAGGGAGGGTTTTAATAAGGGGTACTATGGTAATGTCCTAAAGAAATTGGTGATGCTTCCACAAGTTGTTCAAAATCTTCTCTGGGTGCAATTTCTCTTTCCCTCTCCACCTTTAGTAAGATTCCCTAAGTTTTGGCAACTGAGATAGCTCTGTCTAGTGTGGGTGAGATAATATTAGCTTTTAGGTATCAACTGTATATTTGGAACCCCTACCAAAATTTGAGAGACTCAGAGAGGCCCATGATAATATTTGGTCTAATATTTTCCCTTTCACAAGTTTCTTCTCACCATTGGCTTTGTGGCACTGGATTATGGACAATTTTAAATTTCCCTAAAAGAGAATTTTTTATGTTTCAAATGAGAATGACCAAGGGAGTTTATTTGGATACCTACCCATAGGTTCCTAACTTATACTATAACCTCTTTTTTCATCCCGTGATGGGGTGAATTAATGTTTTTTGAAGGTTTTAACCCTATAGAAAAATTACCTACAAATTAATTCTTAAAAACATAAAATATACAATAGGCAAGAAAAGAAAATATACACAGATATTTTTCTCCTGGAACCCAATACCAAGAAAACCAGATTGATTTACATTATATTCCTTTAAATGTTACAATACATTATATACATGTTGAAGCATTCATAAACCCCCAATACATTAACCCTATATTAGAACATAATTGTAGTTCCCTTGACTCGATCTACAAAATACCATGGAAAAAACCATCATGCAAAAAACCATGAGTAGGTCTTCCCACCATCCTTGGGCCTGCCTTCCATCCTTAGTTCCACATAAAAAACAATTAGGGCACTTCCATGAACCCCATGTAGGGGGGGATTCCGCACCCTTGCAAACCATGAATCGGGGGGTTTGCTATATCCTCACTGCACCTAACGTAATGTAACAATCCCTACATAAATTCGTGTAAAGAATATAAAAATACCCAACATTTTTAAGTTAGGTTTCTTTTAAGAGGTTTTGAGTTTGGCATGATGATCAAAAATCATGTGACTTAGGGTGTGAAAATGGTGAACTACAACTAGTCTAGAATGGAATTTTTGTTTCCCCTTAATCACTTTGGGTGCAAGGGGAAGAGCATACTAATAAAGTAAAAAATAAGTGAAATTGGTTTATGGGGTGTAATGTATGCAAAGTATCAAGTGATCATCAAACAATGTTATGATATATTAGAAATGCGGATATCATGGGATCAATTACTTTTCAATCTAGTTATACTCTGTAAGTTGTACCTTGCATGAAAGAAAATATGTGTATAATGTGATGCTTTCTTTCCCTTATTATCCTCTAATACTAAAGGGAGATGAGAATGGGATTTTAAGATGTTTATGATTCCCCCCGATTTCTATGTGCAAAATGGGAAGAGCATAATCCATTTTTTACTAAATCCACTTCCAATCCCAATACTACAATTGGTTAGCAAAAGAAAGGCCATACATGTGGCAACAAAAACTAAATTATTATACACTAGTGGTTAATTATAATAAAAAAAAACCTAACTAGGTCACTAAAACATGCAGGAGTTTGGGCAAGTCATTAAGGGTTTCCACCAAACTAAAATAAGAGGAGAAAATTACAATGATTTAAGGTTATGTAAACCTGCCCAAGATCTCTGCTAATAGTCACAAGAAAATCACCACGATTTTTTATTTGATATCCATGTGGACTAGCCTAAAAATGAAACAAAGCCAAATTTCAGCACACACAGGCCAAGAGGTGGCCTAAATTGGTTGTACAAGAAATTAACTGAAAAAATAGAATGAAACAAAGCTAGTAAAAGAGCTTACAAACAACAGAAAGAAGAAAGAAAAATAAGGTGGAGTCACCAATTTGTTTTTTGTCTTTTTATGCAATGGTGTACCAAAATCCAATATATTACAAAGTTTTTGTTCTCAACATAGAGCCAAAAAGAAAATGATTATAAAAAGAAACACATAAACAGATTAGTATTGTAACTAAATATACAAATATCATTAGCTACAATGCTGTAATAAAAATGGAAAACAAAATAAAGAAACACAATAGGTAGGGAAGCGAGAATTCTCTTTATTACTTGATGAAAAGAGTTACAAATTATCCTGAAAGACATTAAAGGGAGTTTATGGAGAAATGGTCCTTATGAATATCTTAAAGGTTCCTTTTCTCTCTCCTTGCAAGCATGATCTCTCCTCAAAGAAGTCCTATGAAAGCTCTCAATGGTGAGCTCTATGAATAGAAAGGAATGCTAAGTAGCTATACAATTTGTACATAACTTTGTATTGGCTTATCTCTTGTTTTGGTTCCAAATACATTGATATTTATATGCCAAGACTCATTCATTGGCTCTCCTTGGCTCATTTATGATATTTCATTTAGTGTGAGACAAGGGGAGTCCTTTAGGGGCTCCTTAATTCCTATTGGTTGCAGTATATGTCATTTAATAACCCAACATCATTATGTCAATCCAGGGTAGTTTACACTTTGATACACAACATTCTCTGTGCCTATAGAAGACTTCGGTACTATAAAAAACAAAACCCTACTCTAATATCTCGATTATCACTCCTCAAGTTCCTGCTAAACACTATCAAATTAGTGTTCCAAACCTACAATCAAATGGAATTTATTGAAAATTAAACCCTATCTACTGGTCATGTGGAAATCTGAGCTCTGGTACCTTATAGGTGGAACAACTTCAGCGTGAAAGGCTGTCTCATTAGGCTAGAGTAAAAAGGAGTCGGGATTCCTTAGTAAACTTCAAACTATTGTGAGGAATGTAAATATGAAAACCTTATTTTCCACACATAATGCAGAGCATAAATCCAAGATAAGAAACAACACCTTTTATAAGTCCGAACACAGTCCCGTACCGAATACTCTGTATAAAATAAAATAAACCAAAAGGGAAGGTTTTAAATATGGTTAATTCACACCAATATAATGCAAATATGATAACTATATAACTAAAAAATCGTATGCATAATTGACTGTGTCTTTACTCAAATTTGGAACTCAATATTCTTTTAAAACCTTGTGTACAAGTTTCAAATCCTTAGAACTGGACCAGCTTGATATTCAATAAAATATGAGACTCTAGAGAAAAAAATAAATTACCACAATTCAATGAGAAAAAATATGAGATATTATTAAAGAGATACTCTATAGCCACAAAAGGGCATGAGAATTAATCTGTTTTCAAACACTTGGAAAAGCCACAAGTCATTCATTCAATGATCATATGATTTTCATGTAACAATCGAGAACCTAATTCCTCATCAAATGAATACTTTTCAAAATATTAGGACAATGAAAATGCATATATTAAAATATCACTGATAAATCCATAAGTTTCCAACCAAGAAAGCAATACATATATGCTTAGACATTATTTCAGTACACTAACACAACTAGATCCAGGAATAACGTTATAATTCACTCAAGGTCACAATAGATTTGTATCACACACAAAAAAAATACCGCATATCAAGATAAATATATTGTATAATGTTAATTAAATGCTTTAGACCTTATCCGAGAATCAAAAGTATGTATAATAATCATGGAAAACAAAGTATAGAGTTATTCATTCATTACAGTGCACACAAATAAAACTTCCAATGGTTTATATGTGGTATCAAATAGTGATTTATCACACTCGCATTTGTCATATCTAAAAATCCATATGCATATGAAACAAGCACAAAATAAAGGGCTAGATCAAAGCGACAGAGCACACAGTATTTATCATTGTAACCCCACAATAGTCTCTTCAGATCTGCATAAGATAAATGATTATATTGAAGAGACGAAACAAACAAACTTTATTATTGTGAACACCAACAAATTCTCAAGACCTATAAATAATGATATAACACATGTAAACATGAAATTCCAAGCACCAATAATTAACATATATATATATATATATATATATATATATATATATATATATAGATATATATATGAAGGGAAACGGGCTTGTTTGGCAGGCCCAATCAACCAGGCTCACCCGTGAAGGATTTAGATCACAGAGCAATCAAATTTGCACATAATAAAACATAAAACCTCACATAGTCTCTTTGCATAAAATCACTACTCAGTCTTTACATCACAAAATAGTAGCTTAGATTCCAAAAACCAAAGGGAGCTATCCAAGAATCTAAACCAACAACAAAACATTACAATTATATTTCTAACCAGGAAGGAAGCCATGGCTTGGATTTTTATACTATTTATGTTACAAAAATACACTTTGAATCTATCATAGAAAATACAAAAAAAGTAGATTTGGATCATAACGATTTGTGGAAGAAAATATATTTGTTGCACCCACAAAGCAATCTAGGAAAACTGCAGATCGCGGTAGGAAAAAATCAAATATTAGCACCTCCAATATCAACCGTGACCCAACTAGAACCTCGTGACATTGAAATTGACCTAATCCTTGTTGAGGAACTCCATATCATCTAGAATATTCCCATTGATCATGGCCCACATGGTAGTCTTCAATTGAAATAGTCCTACACTTCTTGTTCTCTTGGTTGCAAGATCTTATGCGGGGTCCAAGATCTACATAACAATCATTAACAACCTTTAAAATAATAATTAAGCCTAAATAATGCATGTAAATGAAGGTGTTAGGAACAAATAAACATTTACCTTTTAAATTTATAAGAAAATACCTATTAGAGGCATTCTTCCACCACTGTACCAAAAAGGGGTATTATAAGTGCAGAGTAGGAGGCTTCAAAATGCGTAAACATGGGACAAGATGAGGCCTTATAGTGGTAAAAGTATGAAAATTATTAGGTTGACATCTCCCTCAGCCCAATATATTTGTTTGTCCCAATACAAATGAAACACTAGTATGATATATCAAGGTCACTACCATACAAAATTTTGATATGATTCGAAACGCAGTAGCATCCAGATATGGTACAAGAATGCCATAGAATACCGGCCCTCACAAGTAAGAAAAATTTGCAGCACATACAAAAGAAAAATTTGCAGCACATACAAAAGGTAATTCCATTTGGGTGCAGTAACGTGCCTTGGGACACCCTTCTTCCAGCTATGTTCATACACTAGTTCTGAGATAAATCTCTGCCATGCTCCATGTTCCACTTGTAAATTCTTAAACCAATTCTCCCATTCGTGCAAAATTCTTGTTTCTTGGGAGATGAAATCCTCCAAGACTCCCATTACCAAAATTCCCAAGGTGGCAACCTTCCCATTGAAGTTTTCAGTAAATATTGTTTCAAAAACTTGAAAATTATGTAGGAATTCAATTCAACCTACTACTTGCATTGTACTCGGTAAAACTTTCTATCTCCTTTATGGATCATGACTCAAGCCTAACTAGGCCCAATTTCCCCATATTGGTTACTGTTGAAACTCAAAACTTTTCAACAATTGGGAAAGAGGGGTAATCCAAAGTGTTGTGCCTATAGTTTGCACTGATGTTGGGGTTTAATGGATATTTCCAAAGAAAACTTCAACACAGAGAGGATAATAAGGGAATTGATGAATAATAGGAATGGGTATCGAGATATATTTATCATTATGGAGTGTTTAGGGTCAATTGAATGATATCCCCAATTATTCTATGATGACAGGAATAAAAGTAGAGGAATGCCACTACCTCCACACCCCCAATCCCTGTAATGATAACAATGCATGGAGAGTGGCCAAGGACTAATAAAAAATAAATTTGAAAAGGTTAAAAATTACCCAAACATTCCAACGTTTGTATACATTAATAGGACTTTTCCTCAGGTACCAAGGCTAGGAAATTGTGCATGTTGCAATATTAACCTATCTTATCCAGTTTTAAAACTTTGGAGCATAGTAAAATAGGACTTCCATACACTTGTTAAGATTTCCAAAAATAGTTTAAACCATCAAACTTGTGTGATCCACATATTCCCAAATCCAAAAAAATATGATATCATTAAGATATGAAATTGTAGATGGTAACAAAGTGGAATGTTATCTACAAGTGATCCTGCACATGCATGAGATATCCTGCAACTCTTCTACACCATACAAACACAATAAAATTTTGTTTCTTGGCCCAACTGTTTCAAGGCTAGTAGAAGATATGCATGTTGTATTTACTCCTATGTTAGATCCATCACTATCACGGGTTATTTTCATTATTTTATAGAATAATAGCTAATTCCACTAGTGCCATAAGAGTGCTTTCATTAATTTATACAATAGCACTTATATTCAAATTATGTAGAAACTATGAAAATTGGAAAAAGAGATAGTGAGAACAAGGATATAGTGAATCAAACAATAGGAGGGATATAAACTAGGGATATATAAAAAGGGGAATCTAGAGATAGGGATGATTATGTGGTAACAAGAATAGGAAGAATATTGAGAAGGGGAATAAAATAAGGGATGGAAGAAAAGGGACAAGGACAAAGTAATAAGAATGGGAAGGATGTTGAAAAATGGAATAACAGAAGGGGTGATAGAAGTAGGGAATGGGATATGTTGATAAAAATGGGAAGAATATAGAGAGGGGGACGTAATATAAGGGACGATAGAATAAGGAAAATGTATTATAATGAGAATGGGAAGGATGAAATAGGGGACAACGAGAGGGGACGAAATAAATAGGGATTTGAGAAAACAAAGATGCTCAAGTCTAAAGAAGATAATCCCTCTATAAGGAAATAATGTTGGTGACCTATGTGGAACAAAATAACTGCAGTGGAAGTGTAGTTCCAATTGTATATAGATGGAGCAAATTGATTTCCCTAAACTTGGTAAGGATAAAGATTACTACAGATCTTTGTATGTTTCCATAGTATTGTCCCTAGAAAACAACTTCTTCTTACTGAAAAATCAAGATGCTTAAAAATCCAATTAGCTCTTCCTTTTTATTGAGTTATTTAAGAGAGAATCTACCCACCAATTCTTTTTTTTTTCATAAGATCCCTTGTCTAGTCGCACTAGCAAGCTAGTTTTCACAACTAGGCATTATTTTTTTCTTTACATTTTTTTTTTTCTATTTTACCATTTTTTATTTTTCAAATTTTCCCCTTATTTATTTTATTTTTGAAAGGAAAAGAAGAGGTTAAGGTTCTCACAACAAGCTGAAAGTCCTTCCTTCTACCTTCTCCAAATATGAATGTTCCTTCATCTTTTGGATAAACTCTTCTTTAGTGATGGGTTATTGATATAATATAAGTTTGTGCGCATTCACTAAGAATATGGTCCCCTGATCATGAATATTTTTAACTTCTACCACAGAATTATTAAATGATCAAACTACCTCATATGGGCCTAACCAATCCGTATAAAATTTACCTTTAAATTTATTGAACTTTGAATCGTAAAGGAAAGCCCAATCGCTTAGTTGGAATTGCTTCTTCTTTATCAATCAGTCATGCCATTTAATTCTTTATGGATGATCCAAAATGGTTTGTTGACAAAAATCTCTTCTCATTTTTTCAAGTTCATTTAGTTGCAAAAGATGCTATTGTTGTCCTTAAGAGAGAACAAGTCCCAACTGTACTCTAGTTCTGAACGTTTTAATCTAGAATTATATAGGTAATAAGACTTTCTTTCCATATCTAATTGATAATTTGTATGCTCGGTACTATTTTTCCATGTTTTTCGGTGATCCCACAAGCCTTCAAGAAGCATGGCTACCCAGTCCTTTCTATGCATGTGTATAATTTTTGTAAGGATGCCTTCAATCACCTTGTTAGTAGACTCTACTTTTCCATTGGCCTGTGGATGATACAAAAAATATTTACAATGCCTTATCTGGTATTGTTCTATGATGTATTTCACTAGATTTAAAGTGAATTGCAACCCATGGTCAGTAACAAGCTCTTTACCAACAGCAAATCTAGTAAAAAACTCATGAAATAGAAAATTAACAATAAACCTTTTTGGTAACACAAGGAATAGATTTAGCTTCAACCCACTTTGTAAAAAAATTAGTGCAAACTAAGATATACCTCTTGTTAAATGATTTCAGCATAATAGGTCCTACAAAATCAATAACCCATTTTTCAAAGGGCTCTAACATTACCTGTGGACACACAGACATTTCATTAGCTTGCAGAGGGCAGCCATTCACAAACAATTATCACATTAATTGACATATCACTTGGCATCCTTAAAAAGAGAAGGTGAATAATAGCCTACACAAAGGAATTTATAATATGAAGTTATCTTGTATGCGAAGTGGCCCCCGCAAGGTTGATGTTATGCAACCATCTCACAAAACAGAAGAAAAGATAAATCAACGACTTAAATATTATCCTCTTCAAGGGTGAAACCTTCTTTACATTACATAAATCAACAATTATTGGACGATATGAATTGCAATACCTCCTTGGTATATATAGGATTCTAAGGGGTCACAATATAATTACAGCCTATATAACAATAATAATATAAGGGCACAACAATAACAATTGTGGGGGATTCTATGGGGCACAAAAATAATAATGTGGGGTCTACATGGGAAAAACAATAAAACTAGGGGGCTACACTAGTAATATAGGAACCTAACATGCCCCACTCCTTAAAGAAAGTGTGTTCCTCAATGCTTGAGTAATTTTGGATGCTTTTGTATAAAAATTTTATCCTCCCATGTGGAATCTTTAGCAGGTAAGCTCTTCCACTTAATGAGATACTCTTAAATTGGTTGATTATGTAGTTGTTGAGTCCTTTTTTCTGTGACTACTTCAGGCTCCAATATGATTTTTCCTTTTTCGTCTATTTTTGGAAATAATGTTTGAACTGGAAGATTTTCATCATTAACCTTCTTTAAGCATAAAATATGGAAAACCGAGTGTACTCAGGAAGATGCAAGAAACGCCAATTTATATGCCATAGTACTAATATTTTGTAACACTTTGTAAGGACCATAATACTTGGGTGATAACTTATTATCCTTCTTAGCTTTCTTGAGAGACATTTGTTTGTATGGTTTTAGCCTTAAAAATTCCCAATCGTCTAATGTTATGCAGGTAAATCCTCTCTACGGACAGAGATGATCCCTCTAGCCCTAGAGTGGGTCTAGTAACAAAGGGACAAGCTAGAGTGAAGGTTCCTAATTAATGAATGAAAAGACGAGGTAGATCAACCTACCTAGAGTCCAACACTGTTGTCATAGCTATCGTAGTGGTGACCTATTGATTCTTGTCTCGGCGGGTCACGATCCTTCCGCAACGATGCTTGGATACCTACATAAATATCAGCAAGAAACAACAACATACGAAACAATGATCTCATTCATAATTACTAACCAATCAAGGAGGGTTAAGAATATTGCATCAAATAAAACACATTAATGCAAAATGGGAATGAGACAATAGAAATGTGTATGTATTAATAGAAGAAAGAGTTACAATCGAGCCTTGACGTCGCAGCCTCTTTTAGCAGGGTTCAGTTAAAGCATGTCTTGATGAATCTTCAGGGAATTCGGACGGGATGAAGACACAAGTCTAAGCTCTCTCAATGAGGATCTCTTTCGTTCTATATTTTCTAACCAAATGTACAAAAATCTCTTCAGCGTTTCAGCTACAATATTTTCATTTCATCTAGCACATCAATGGAAGATGGTTGTATTTATAAAGGGAGAGGAGGAGGTTGGGATCCCTAAAATAGTGGAAGGGAGGCCTTACCCTTCGGAGGTTTTCCCAAAAGGTGGAAACAAGAGGCCAAAGGAGGAAGGTCGTGGTTATTCAATCCAACCACTCCAGATGACTCGCCCACGAAGTTTTTTATGATGGAAACTTCGCCTCTATTTTTTAAAAAAATTCCATAAATAGGTTGGCGCGGGTAGCTAACTAGGACAGAGCGCCAATGGGCGTGGGGCCTAGTGTTAATTTCCCAATCGGCGCGAGGGCATAATGGTCTACTAGTGCCAAGGAAAAAATAGGTATTTGTGATGGTCTGTTCAGGAAGTTGTCAATAGAAGGAATGTTGTACTCATGGCAAGGGATGCAGTGATTGTATTTGCAAGGTATGACACTTTATTTTGGTCATAGAAATGAACCTCTAATGTTCTAGATGGAGATTGCAGGTACAGTGACAAAATGTTGTGCAACAGATGCCCCCTAAAGCATGAGGTCCGAGAGAGAGGAAGGGGTGAAATTCTTTACGAGAATGCGTTCGAACCAAACATCATTGTCGGAAGACTTGAAATTACAAATACAACTGATATGTTTGATACATGAACATGTGGCATGGGCGTAGCCATCCAATCAAAAGAGTCATGCAATAAGTCATGATAAAACATAATATCCTGCAGCCTAGATCTTATCAGACAAAACCCAGGGTCTTGTGCTCCCTCTCGACATGAAGAAGTACAAATTCAAGCATGCGAATATGTGAGTTGAAGTCAAACATGCAATAAAATCACCTGATTACCAGCCAATGATGAAATCTGTTAACAGGCGCGAGAGAAACCAGCAATAATGAAAATGGATCTCAATGTACAACAGGTACAATCCACGGAATGTGAACAGTGATATGGCATCGAACACCCGTAGAATCACTCAATCGAAGGCCAATGATGTGGACCTATCGTTGAATGCGATGAACCTGCCATTGATGCATGCAAGCTCCAAGGTACCGGTAGGGAGTCTCTAGATCAACTTCTTGGATAATGATATGAAGTCGACAGGAAGTGACCTGGCCGAAGGAGGGCCATAATGTTTCCCACATCATCGACACAAGACAGAGGAACATAATGATAATGAATCAGGACTAACAGAGAATCAGAGGGAGGTTGAAAACTATAGAGGAAAAACTTCTCTTGAACATATCAGCGACACGACTCTGGATTTGGCAGTATTTGATATCAAAGGGATCTGAGGTCATGATGACATGGAAAAGAGTAGATGAGAGGTCAAAACATATTACCCAAACCCATGGAGGCAAAAAATGGCGAAATGAGATGTCCTCAACCCGACACGAATGCAGACAAGTGTCATGTTCAAGAGGGACATACTGCCAACACAACGAAAGACTGGTTCAATTTTACACAACCATTTCTGGCGAGTACCCCAATTATTTTTGAAAACAAGCTTGAAGGGGATAGCATATTCTTGTGATGTAAGTTTTTCCTTCAGAAAAATCCAACCTAGTACATTTTACGAGCCCTAGGAA
Organism: Pinus albicaulis; assembly: GCA_034641835.2. Lineage (NCBI taxonomy): Eukaryota > Viridiplantae > Streptophyta > Pinopsida > Pinales > Pinaceae > Pinus > Pinus albicaulis. The sequence goes on from JAXQQM020086539.1 coordinate 161,523, forward strand.
GGTGGAACTCGGTGAACGTCATGGTGACGATGTACGATGTCATCAGGGTTTAACAAGTCTGATAAAGGAAGAACTCGACATATTTTCATGTTTAGAGAGTTTGAAAAGAAGCTGAAAAGAAAACTCTAGCATGACCATTTTTGTAAACAGACCCTCAGATCCGAAAAGGTAGAAAACTATATCTGAAAGAACCTCTTAGTCGTGATAGGCAAAGGTATTTCTTTTTCGTAAATAATATATCCTAGCCCGAAAAAGGGGTAAACGTATACTGGGTAGATATCGTTTCGCAGCCATTTAATGAGTTCAAAATGACAATATTATCGACAATATTTTCAGTTTTGAAGAGTCAGAAAAGAGCTGAAAGATGACTCCAGTAGTAATTGTTTCGTGTTTTTACCCAGTCCAAAAAAGTATAAAATTGAACTCGTTACTTCATCGTTATCTCATTAAAAAACTGTCGCTGCACAAGAAAAAAAGGTAAAACCCATTTCTCGAAATAACATAATGTAATAATAAAAAAACATGTCTTAAAACCTAATTAGGGTTTTGAAAAGTTATAAAATTCCAAAAATGGTAAAAAAAAATTACTTTTCACTTTTACCTCTTGTGGAGAAATAGTTACCCATTTTACACCGCGATATTGCGGTGATGATAGCGGGCAATCCGATAGAGCAATCTCAAATCCGTTAGTTCCAGGTAAGAGCCGACATCCTTCCCCAGATTTTAAGTCTTCTTTCATTACCCGCAGCCTTCAATTTTTATTTTTGAGGGAGAAATTGTGAAAACTAGGGCACGGTGTTTTGCGTGAGTTTCACACGGACTCGTGCTAATCATCCAATTTTTTGAACTAGGGTGCGCCCGTTGGCGCGACTGTTTCTAGAACAGTCGCGCAGACCTTTTAAAACTCACAATCCAAGTAAGAAAGCCTAAATTTCACAAATCTTAGATTTTTATTTGGCTAATAATTTCCATATGAACATGTTTGCAGGTGTAAAGTGGCAAAATGGTGATCGAGTGGAAGGAAAGGGAACACAGTGAAGAAGACGAGCTTTCCATGGATAATGAAAGATGCATGGAAGCTCTTAGAGACTGTGGAATGAAAAATTTCTTCATGACACTGTGCCTCAGAGCTCAAATGAAGTTGTTGCAATACTTGATCAGTATCTGGGATGAGGATCAGGAAAAATTCATTCTTCGGGATCAAGAACTCGAGATTGATGTCTCAGATGTTTACTTCATAATAGGACTGTCACGGAGGGGGGCAACACCAGTCCTAACCGGTATCCGGCCCACCATAGAAAACATGACCATGATGATCGAAAGGGTATGTCGAGGGGCACGAAAAGGAATAGGAAGTGGGAAAGTGGATTCCTATCCCAGACCTGGCACTAAAAGTAGTGCTACACACCATCAAGTGAGCTGCGAGATCGCAAGCACCACACGAAGCAACAAAAACACAGCTTCTTCTTACAGTATACTGTCTAACATCGACCCTCTAAAACTAGATAGACGTAGTAACGATCAATATGAAACGTCAACTGACGAAATGCAAGAAGGGAAAACTAAAGTAGTTTGGATATGGATCCATCCTAGTATCGTTATTCCTGGAACGATTACCAATTTTCCAGCCACAAGAAGTGATAGTCCTAACACCACCAGCACATGAGCCATGAATGGCTCGTTGGGCTGCACTGATGCCAAGGTCAGGGGGCGACCAACAAATGTAATGTATGCTCTGACATTAAATCCATGTGTTATGCAGATGTTGGACCAGAAAGACCTACAGGCATGTCTCCAATAGCGAGGCGAATCCTGTTAGAAAATTATATATTACAGAGCAATGCAACACATAAAATATGCGGAAAATACAAGCACAAAAAACACATAAAACCAGAGAGACACATATATACGTGGTTCACCCAGTTTGGGCTACGTCAACCTCAAATAGCCAATCCTTCCTTTCTATTATCCAGCAAAATGAAGAGACAACCTACAGCAGATCCGCTGTAATATCCTCTGTTCTCTCTCACAGTCTCCTTATCTATTTCTCGCTCTGAGAATACACACATAATACACAGCCGCAATACAATACCCTCATATATACAAGGGGGTTGCTTTCTAGGGCAAAAAAACCTAAACTAAACATAACTTCTACCGCCAGATCATTTGCCTATGAACGGCCTATATTGACTAGAAATTACTATACTTTTACAAGGCAATTTTACATCTGTTTTTAGCTTCGGGGGTGCTGCCCCCGAAACCCCTCGCCAGGGGGCGCCTCCAAAAAGCGCTCCCGCCCCCCCCCCCCTAGACCCCCCACGCCAGCGATTAATTATGGGCAGTGTTGCCGCCCCTTTTAAGGTACAAGGGTCCAATGCTGTGATACAAAGTAAACAAGATAATCAGGCTCCACACCCAACAATCTCCCACTTGGAGACTGATTGTAGCAACTCCACCGCTGCTTCATTTGTTGGACAATTACTCCTCTTTGGACCTGGTTGTTCCTCATATTCATCGTCATCCTTGAAGACCAATTGAAACTGAGCACATTCTCAGTTTCTCCCTAGTTACAACTTTTGTTAGAATATCTGCAGGATTTTGGCTAGTGTGTATCTTTTCCAGCTTCAACTCTCCATCTTACAATACTGACCATATGAAATGGTACTTGAGATGTATGTGTTTAGTCCTGGAATGAAATGTTGAGTTCTTTTCAAGATGAGTGGCACTTTGGCTATCACTGTATAATGTGCCCATATCATGCTTCTTACCCAATTCATCCATAAACCTTTCTAACCAAATTATTTCTTTACTAGCCTCTATAGCAGCAACATACTCTGCTTCTGTTGTTGAAAGTGCAACAACACTTTGGATTTTTGAAACCCAACTGACATTTGTTCCACCTACAGTAAATACATATCCTGTAGTGCTCCTCTTGTTATCTTTGTCCATATTTCGCCATATCTGCATCACTGCTCTGAGAAGAGTTTGAACCACCCAAAGCATTATGCTTGATTTGTGATGCCTCTCAAATATCTGAGAATCCATTTTATTGCCATCCAATGTTATTTTTCTGGATTATTCATGTACCTGCTTACAACTCCCACTACATGTGCAATATCAGGCCTTGTGCAGACCATTGCATATATTAAGCTTCCAACTGTAGACGCATATGGAACTTTAGACATTTAATCCATGTCTTCTTGGGTCTTTGGACACATCTCCTTACTCAGGTTTGAAATAGCTGTATAAAATTAATACTAAACTGGTTTGCATTTTGCATATTAAATCTTTTCAACACCTTTTCTATGTACTCAATCTGAGGCAGGTGTTAATTTTTGATTTTCTTTGTCTCTAGTTATGCTCACATACCAAGGATTTGTTTTGCGGCTCCCAAATCCTTCATTGCAAATGGTGCAATTTCTTTTTGAGCACATTTATTTCCTGCATGTGAGACCCTGCAACAAGCATGTCATCTACATACAATAACAATATAATATAGCTGCCATCATTTTTCTTTTTCATATAAATATAATGATCAGAGTGACATCTAGTATAACCTTGTTCGGACATAAACCTGTCAAATTTTAGATACCACTGCCTTCGAGCCTGTTAAGCCATACAAGCTCTTCATTAACCTGCACACTAATTTTTCTTTCCCTTTGACCTCATATCCTTCTAGTTGCTCCATATAGATCTCTTCCTCCAAATCTCCATGGAGAAATGTTGTATTTACATCTAACTGTTCAAGATGCAAATCTTCCGCTACTACAAGACTTAAAATAGTTCTAATTGAAGTCATCTTAACAACGGGAGAAAATATTTCATCAAAATCAATACCTTTCTTTTGTGCAAAGCCCTTCACCACAAGTCTAACTTTGTACCTCTATTTTCCTCCATCTTCTTCCTTCGGCCTTGTGACTTCCCATTTGTTACTGCAATGCAGTTTTGCACAAGGGCAACTTGACTAAGTGGAAATTGATTTATGCATTAAGGAGTCCATATCTTCTTCCATGGCTAGCTCTACTTCTTGCTTCTTTCCAACTTACATTGCTTCTTCATAACATTCGAGTTCACCAGAATCAGTCAACAATAAATAATATAATGAAGGAGAGTATCATTCAAGGGGTCTAGTTACCCTAGTAGATCTTCTGACACCACTTTCAGGTGTTTGAGGTGCCTGTTGCTATTGCGGTGGTTGCTATTGTTGTGGCTGTTGATTATTATTATTTTCAAGCACCTTTACTTTTTCTGTGATCTCATCAAGAACTGTGTATTCTTTGTTTTCTTTTTCCTGTTTCTTTTCCTACAACTGATTCTTATACAAGATCTTTTCATTGAATATTACATCTCTACTCCTAATGATTTTGTGATTTTCATAATCATATAAGAGATAACCAAAATGATTAACACCATATCCAATAAAGGTAAATTTCTTTGATTTTTCCTCAAGCTTTGTTTTGTTTTCTTTATTAATATGGACAAAGGCCTCACAACCAAAAGGATTTAAAAAAGAGTAGTTCACCTTTTTACCTGTCCATGCTTCCTTTGGAATACCACCATCCAAGGAACTTGAAGGCCCTCTATTTATTAGATAAACAACGGTATCTACAGCATATGCCCAAAATTGTAAAGGAAATCCTGCATGCAATCTCATGCACGTTTCACGCTCCATGATTGTTCTGTTCATCCTTTCCGACACACCATTTTCTTGTAGCATTCTTGGAGCTGTCTTCTCTCTACGAATTCCATGTTCTGAACAATACCTATCAAATTATTTGTTGCAATATTCACCTCCATTCTACTCACATACGAGACCGCTAAGTCTTTCTTGTGTAATCTCCAGCCAAAAGCTTTCCATTTCTTGAAAGTATCGAGCCCATGATTTATTTTGAATACAATAAATCCTGTTTTTCTGATGCATCATCGATAAAATTAACACTGTGCGAGAGCTACGAGAGATGATACCTAACGGTCCCCAATACATACGTATGCACAAGCTCCAATTTCCACCTCTTCTTTTCTTTCCCAACTCTGAGAAATATGACTCTCTTTTGTTTTCCATAAATGCAATTTTCACATAAATCCAAATCAACATTCTTCAAACTTGGCAACAAATTTCTTGAGTGAAGAATCTTCATTCCCTTCTCACTCATGTGTCTAAGCCTATGATGCCATAATCCTGCATCTACTCCTTTGGAAGTTAAAGCATTAACAGAGTTAGAAATACCATTGCATAAATACAATGTACCAACATTTTCACCTTTTGCTATTACCAACGCTCCTTTGGTGACCTTCCAAGTTTTATGCGGCAAAGGGGCCAGCTACTGGCAACTATTTTGACTAACACTACTGACCCAATCCAGTAGAGGATGGATACGGAACATGCCTTACCTCCTTTAATATCCATTGGTTTCCATTCTATTGTTTTACAAGAACCTTACCCATTCCAACAATTTTATAGGGTTTATCATCACCTAAACGGACTTGTCCAAAATCTCCTTGAACATAGTCATGAAAATATTTCTTATCAGGTCTGGCATGGAATGAGGCCCCTGAATCTACAACCCTAGAATTAGTAACATTTTCGAAAGAAAGAATCAAAGCATATTGTAACACATCACCTGTCACATTTGCTTCATGATTGTTTTCTTGTTGTGAATCTCCTTCTTTTCCCTTCCGAGATCTACAGTCTTTCTTCAGGTGTCCTTTATTTCCACATTTCCAACACACTATCCCTGATCTGGACTTGGATTTTCCTTTCCTTGATTTACTGCGATATCCTAAGCTCTTTCCTCTTTCTATTCTTCTTCCCCTAGACTCTACACTCAAAGCATTACCCGATGTCTCACCGAATCTTTTCCTTCGCATTTCCTCGCTAAGGATAGCACCGACAACATCATCAAACTTTAAAGTAGATCCAAAGACGAGTTACTAATGGCCATAACTAAGCCATTCCGGCTTTCTAGCATGGGCTATAAAAATAAAGAAACCCTAACCATCATCAATGTTTACCCCTATAGAACTTAACTGACTGGTAACTGTATTAAAATCATTTAAATGGTCTGCAACAGATTCCCCTTTTTACATCTTTATATTAAATAAATATTTCATAAGAAATACCTTGTTTGAGGCCGAGGGTTTTTCATATAGTTTCGCCAACATCTGCATCAAACCCTCTGTTGTTGTTTCCTTCGAAATATTGAAGGCAACTGATGCCGCAAGGCACAACCGTACTGTTCCGAGTGCCTTTCTATCGAGAATGTTCCATTCCGCGTCTGTCATGACCGCCGGCTTCTTTGTTTTTCCACTCAATGGTAGGTACAGATCTTTCTGATACAAATAATCTTCCATCTGCATCTTCCAAAATGGGCAGTTTTGGCCGTTAAATTTCTCAACCCTAAATTTACCATCTTCCTCCATTGCTCCCACTCGAACCAGGAACCCTTCTTTCCTACGAGTTTATCAGCCAAATAGACCTTCAGCTTTGATACCAGTTGTTAGAAAATTATATATTACATAGCAATGCAACACATAAAATATGTGGAAAATACAAGCACACAAAACACATAAAACCAGAGAGAAACAGATATACGTGGTTCACCCAGTTTGGGCTACGTCCACCCCGAACAACCAATCCTTCCTTTCTATTATCCAGCAAAATGAAGAGACAAAACCTACAGCAGATCCACTGTAGTATCCTTTGTTCTCTCTCACAGTCTCCCTATCTGTTTCTCACTCTAAGAAACACACATAATACACAGCTACAATACAATACCCTCATATATACAAGGGGGTTGCCTTCCAGGGAAAAAAACCCCTAAACTAAACATAACTTCTACCGTCAGATCATTCGCCTATGAACGGCCCAGATTGACTAGAAATTACTATACTTTTACAAGGAAATTTTACATATGTTTTTAGCTTCGGGGGCACTTCCCCCGAAACCCCCTGCCAGTGGGGGGGCTCCGAAAAGCGCTGCCGCCCCCCACGGCAGCGATTAATTACGGGCGGCGTTGCCGCCCCTTTTAAGGTACAAGGGTCCAATGCTGTGATACAAAGTAAACAAGATAATCAGGCTCCACACCCAACAAATCCCACGTGACTTTGTTATTACCCCTCATGTTGAGGGAGGCGAGGAAGAGGAAATTGTGCGCAACCTGGAGGGGATCTCTCGTGGAGTTCCATACTATGCATGATTTGACGATGTTCATCATGCATACCAGAGACACACTGTAGGGGTGTCAAACTGAGTTCACCGCTGTTGAGGCAGCTTGTACAGGTAGTGACATGCTATCATGATCATCATGCCGATTAGACATCTAGGATTTACTTCTGCATATTTTGAGAGACATGATGTCTCAGGATGTAACATAAACACACATATTTTTTGAAACTTATGGTGCACACTGATGGAAAATTTTTGATATATATATATATATATACACACACACACACACACACATCTATCTTCTTATCTAATATGAGTATTTCATGTGATGATGATTTTAAAGATTAAGCAAATGTCTATCTAATACAATGTTAGACACTATATCAGTTAATGCATTCATTTGTCTCAAAATATGTTGATATGTGATATATTAAAAATGTCTTTCCAACAAACGAACATGTAAATACAATCTTAAAATGTGAGGGTTTCTAACTGAATAATGCCCATTAAGTTGAAGAACAAAAAGTTGTGAGTCTAGATTTACAACCAATGCACTAATGCCAAGGGTAATCACCCCGATTAACAGTTCAATAACAACACTATACTCAGAGACATTTTTTGTAGTTCGTCCTAGAAAAATACCTTGCAGATCTATCAACTCACCAGTAGGATCATAAATCACCCAGGCTGCTGAATACAAGTTTAGGGTACTGCGAGAAGCACCATCCGTGAAATCGACATAAGGGGTAATAGACATTTGCATAATAAACAATGACCCAATAAGCAGGAAGACACTCGCAAAACACACCAAGCCAAAAAATGTACAAAAAATGAAAAGAACACCTATGTACACAAAACATGCACGAATGACTCATGCATAATATTTTTTGAGATACAACCCATTTCTGGGCTGATCTAATGGTTTACCTTCATAATCAATGAGCTCATAGGCCCCATTCTTCAAAATGTGTTTACCAATGTAAGGCCCATGCCACATGGGTTGAAATTTTCCTGCCCCTAGCTTATCATGAGCTTGGTCATACAGGAGGACTAGGTCTCCTTCTATAAAGGAGTGAGGGTAAACTGACTGGTCAAAATGAGCTTTAACCTGCTTCTTCTATGCTTCGATGACCAAAGAAGCAAAGCGGCGAGTTTCATCCAACCTTTCTAAGTAGAGAATATGCTCTTCTTCAAGTGAAGTGTTGGGCAGTAATTCAACAGCCAACTTGAGCAAAGGTATTTCACACTCAATCGGAAGGGTAGTTTCCAGACTATAAACAAGATGGAATGGAGTGAATCTGTTCACATCCTTGACTGAGGTTTAGTATGCCCAGAGAGCCAAAAATAACATGACATGCGAGTTGTATTTGTGCATCTCAATCGTACATTGAAGCATGGTGACAAGAACTTTGTTCACAGCTTCAACCCGGCCGTTGGCCTGAGGATAGTATGGCGTTGAGCTGTCGTGACACAAGCCCAACCTGAAAGTCAACTCCACCACCATATAATGCCGAAAATGGGAACCATGATCGGTAATGATGGCTTGAGGGACACCAAACCTAGAAATGATGTGATTGAATATAAATTGAGTGGTTGTATTACCGTCAGTGGCAAGTGTAGGCATTGCTTCGACCCATTTTTTGAAGTTGTCAATGGCTATGATAATATAAGCATGCCCCCTAGCTGAGTGAGGGTTACACGTCATAAAATCGATGCCCCACTTCACAAAGGGACCAATGGTAATGACAGGGTGGAGATGTGCAGGCGGCGCACACATCTTGCGCTGATAGATCTAGCAATCATGACATTTAAAGACAGCAACAATGTAGTCCTTGAAAATAGAGGGCCAGAATTACCCAGCATGAAGAATATTTTGTGCAGTGGCATAACCAGACATGTGACAGCCATAGGTGCCACTGTGACAATCATTCAAAACTTTCTCAGTCTCCTCGAGGGTCAAACACCGTTGGAGAATGGAATCTAATCCGACGTGATAGAGTGTATCTCTGACTATACGATAAGGTTGTAATTGATAGAGGATGTGTCGGCAAGCATTGTTCATCAACTTAGATCTAAAAGTGGAAGTCTGAATATAGATGATGATATCACCGTACCAAGGATCGAGGGTGCTAATCAGAAAAAGTGTATCGTCTGGAATGCATTCTTTAGAACCAAACGGAGCAGAGTCAGAGGGGAGGGAGTAGATCAGATTAACAAAGACTAGTGATTTCTTCGACTTGGCAGTAGTAAACTCCAAATTGAACTCTTGGAGGATAACAATTCACTTTGAGTATTTTCCTCCCAGCAATTGTCGAGACAATATATAGATCATGGGGTTGCATTCAGAAATCACAATCACAGTACGCAATAGAATATAATGACGAAAATGTTGAACCGCTTGAACCACAGCTAACGTTAACTTCTCGACATGGGAATAGCATGTTTCAATATCGATAAGGTTATGAGAGAGGTAATATATAACATGCTTAAAACCATCATCATCGTCTTGGACCAGAACCATGGAATTTGTGCTGAAAGCGGCAGCTAAATAGAGGGAAAATTTGCGATGATAGTTTGGAGGACGCAACAGAGGAGCGTTGACAAGCAACATCTTCAAAGCATCGAAAGACTTCTGTGTGATCTCATCCCAAAGGAAAGGGACGCCCTGCTTTAGTAATCATGTGAATCCTTTAGCTACTTCGGCATAGTTATGTATAGAACGGCATAAAAAATTAGCCTTCCCCTACAGACTCTGCAGCTGATGTAATGAAGATGGAGAGGGGAGATTAATGATAGCCTCGAATTTGAAAGGATCAAGGTGAATCCCATATTTGAACATGATAAACCCTAACAGTCTACCGGAATCAACGTAGAAGATGCATTTGTGCAGATTTAGCTGGATATTATAGCGTCAACAGCGAAGAAATATCTAACAAATATGGTCAGGATGGTCCTTATGCTTAACTAAATGAGCTGAAAATTCATCCAGATAAGGCTGAACGATGTGCTTAATATCATGAAAATTGTATGACATCGCTTGCTAAAACATGGCCCCAACATTCTTCAAGCCGAAAGGGGGTTTCTTATACGCGAAAGTACCCCAAGGACAGATGAAGGTAGTTTTTTGCTAATCAGTCGGGAGAATGTTAATCTGGTTATAGCCAGAAAAGTTGTCCATGAGGGAAAAGAAATCACTCCCAGCGCAGTCATCAATGATATGATCAATAAAGGGAGTAGGATAATTATCCTTAGGACAGGCCCGATTGATGTCATGATAATCAACACAAACCCGAATGGTACCCTATTTCTTATCTACAAGGACAATGTTGGAGATGCATTTTGTCAAGGGAATCGAGTAGATGAAATCGGCATTGAGAAGTTTTTCAACTTTACTTTTAAATGTCGGTAGCTTTCCGAGGGTGCATAAGATGAAGGTGCTAACGAATAGGCTTCGAACCCGGGTAGGTAGGAATTTCATGCACCACTATACTGGGATCAATGTCGGGCATTTCTTCATAGGACCATGCAAATATGTCGCGGAACTCGCCGAAAAGGCTAGTATAAACCTATACTTCATCAGAAGAACATGTGACCTCGATATGGATGTTCTCGACAATTCTTGGTTTTAAGTATGAGGAGGTTTATGCATGCATTATATTAGATATCATTTTTGGGATTCAACTGCGTTAAGTAACTCATTCATCTATGACCATTTCCATCAGATTTAGTCGTAACATAATAATTTCTTATGATTTTTGAATAGTCCACTTAGCACTCATTGCATCGGGTGATGCTCACAGGGGTGAAGAAACGCGATTGAAACAAGTGAAGTGAATCACATAGCGTCAATCATTACTTTCAGGGCTTGCACCCGGTAACCAGGACTTCCCGAGAGGTCACCCATCCCAGAACTCCTCTAGCTCAAGCGCACTTAACTGTGGAGTTTTCCCCACAATCAAGCCCACTTAGCTTGCTACCCCATTTGCAAAACCTTAGCAAGTATTGTGCCTCATGAACCATTCAATTAGAGCTCCCTTTACTCATAATATTTTAAGTATGAGGGGTTAGCGCATTGCATTATTTCAACTGTGTTAAGTAAGTCATTCATCTATGATCATTTCCATGAGAGTTAGTTGCAACAGAATAATTTCTCATGATTTTTGAATAGTCCACTTAGCACTCATTACATTGGGTGATGCTCACAGGGGTGAAGAAGTGTGATTGAAACAAGTGAAGTGTATCACATAGCGTCAATCATCACTTTCGGGGCTTGCACCTGGTAACTAGGACTTCCCGGGAGGTCACCCATCCCAAAGCTCCTATGGCTCAAGCACACTTAACTGTGGATTTTTCCCCACAATCAAGCGCACTTAGCTTGCTACCCCATTTGCAAAACCTTAGCAAGTATTGTGCCTCATGAACCATTCAATTACAGCTCCCTTTACTTATAGTATTTTAAGTATGAGGGGTTTATGCAGTGCATTATATTCCAACTGCATTAAGTAAGTCATTCATCTATGACCAATTCCATGAGAGTTAGTCGTAACAGACTAATTTCTCATGATTTTTGAATAGTCCACTTAGCACTCATTGCATCAGGTGATGCTCACAAGGGTGAAGAAGTGCAATTGAAACAAGTGAAGTGAATCACATAGCATCAATCATCACTTTCAGGGCTTGCACCCGATAACTAGGACTTCCCGGGAGGTCACCCATCCCAGAACTCCTCTAGCTCAAGCGCGCTTAATTATGGAGTTTTCCCCACAATCAAGCCCACTTAGCTTCCTACCCATTTTCAAAACCTTAGCAAGTATTGTGCCTCATGAACCATTCAATTAGAGCTCCCATTACTCATAGTATTTTAAGTATGAGGGCTTTATGCAGTGCATTATATTTCAACTGTGTTAAGTAATTCATTCATCTATGACCTTTTCCATGAGAATTAGTCGTAACAAACTAATTTCTCGTGATTTTTGAATAGTCCACTTAGCACTCATTGCATCGGGTGATGCTCACAGGGGTGAAGAAGTGCGATTGAAACAAGTGAACTGAATCACATAGCGCCAATCATCACTTTCGGGGCTTTCACCCAATAACCAGGACTTCTCGGGAGGTCACCCATCCCAGAACTCCTCTGGCTCAAGCACACTTAACTGTGGAGTTTTCCCCGCAATCAAGCCCACTTAGCTTGCTACCCCATTTGCAAAACCTTAGCAAGTATTGTGCCTCATTAACCATTCAATTAGAGCTCTCTTTACTCATATTATTTTAAGTATGAGGGGTTTACGCAATGCATTATATTTCAACTACATTAAGTAAGTCATTCATCTATGACCATTTCCATGAGAGTTAGTCATAACAGACTAATTTCTCATGATTTTTGAATATTCCACTTAGCACTCATTGCATCGGGTGATGCTCATAGGGGTGAAGATTCCTAGTTTCACAGAAATGTCGATAAGCATTGTTTGCGTGATGTTACTCAAGTTACCCTCTGTGAAAACTTCATGTGTCATAATAGGCGTTTGAAGCGGGGGAGAAGGAACATGAGATGAAAACTTCTCAATACATGTAGACATGGCCCCAAGGCCAGGCATAAACGAGGAACGATGATGACTATCATCCCATGGAAGATCCTCGAGAGACATGGTTTCCACAATGGCTTCATCGGAGGGAAATATCTCTTTCAAGGGATCAGGCGAATCCGAATCGCCGAGCCAAGGGGATTGAGAATAAGTGTCAAGAGACATGCTCAAAGTTGCATGATCAGAAGATGGAGATTCCGAAGCCGCGATGAGTTCACAATAGTCAATCTTGATCGGACTCAACGACATCGAATCTCTAAAATAATCGATCTGTTTAGGTGAAGGGATGATCCACGGGTCGTCAGACCGAGAGATCATATTGATCTGAATAGTATTGGGTGGAGGAAGGGGAAAAATACCCATGAGGGCAGGATCTTTGAAGAGACCCAGCCCATTTCTCTCGTAGGAGGTAGGAATTTGATCCACATAAGGAACGTTGTTCTCAGAAGAAGAGGTGAAAAAAGACAATTGGTCAACAGTAACAATATTTCCTTCATGTGGGAGTTTCAAGACATGAAAGAGAGTGGACGAAACGCACAGCACGGCGTGAGTCCAACTGCGACCGAGAAGAATATTGTAATTGAGCTTGGCATCAACTACTTCTACCTTGACATTGATTGTCTTCCCTTTCAAGATAATCAGTAAACTAGCGAGAACACCCAAAGGTTTTGATTCTGTTCCATCAAATGCTTCAAGGGAATTTGGCAATAAATTCAAGGCCAAAGAACCAATGGCTTTCCAACAAGAAGATGACATGACGCACGTAGATGCGCCCTCATCCACATCAGCTCGATGGATATTGAGACCATTAATACCAACTTTTATGAGGAGCGCAATTTGGTGCGGGAGTCGTGGGACGAAATTCTCTAAATTGAAAGCAAGAAGGCTAGTATCAGCAAGATCAACCCTGCCAACCGCAGATAATAAATCCTTCTGTTGAGATGAACAACTCTGGAGTACTTCTAATGCAGACATTGCAGATGGTGCCTGAGCCAAATCCTCAACAATACTGTAATGTTGAGTAGCATAGGCGTTTGTATTGTAAGAAGACTTACGGAGTACACCTTTGGAAGGTGGTCGTACAATGGGCTCAGTATTGGGACTTTCAATTTGAAGAGGGCCAGAAGAAGGCAGAGGAGGAGGACCATTAGAGATCTCTTTCCCTGTTGCTTGACACAATTCGTTATAATCTTTCGATCGAGTAGCAATAGAAACAGATGCATAACTGTTCATCATGAACACCTGAGAGCCAAATGGGGCAGAGGATTGAGGTTGCTATACCATCTGTGTCTGCTGAGATGGAAAAGGTTCTTTAAGAACAGTTGTAGCTCCCTGGGTGCCTTTGAGCAATCTACTTACTTCGGCCCGTCGAGGACCATCCTTGGTGTAGTTCTCTTCGTCATAAATCAAACAAGGGTACTTTGGCTTACACTCTGAACCATAATCGGTACAAGATTTTGACGAATCTGGTTTCGGGGTATCGGCTTTGGCCTTACCTTTACCTTTATTTTTCCCTTTGGAAGTTTTATCCGTCAAATTGGCCTGAACTGCATTGACTTCCGCGGTTTTACTAGAATTCAGGGTAGGCTGAGAAGCAGCATCATTGGAAGGATTAAATTTTTGCTTCCCAATATTTGAAGGAGAAGACTTCCGAGAAGTCTGAGACATGGAACCAATAACACCATCAACGGATGGGGTTGTTGGTGCTTTAGAAGTTCCAAGTTGTGGGGCATCAGGCAAGATATCATACAACGTGCCAGACAGAGTTCACAAGATCAAGGTATTGGACACGAGCAATGGCCTGTTCCTCGGTTACACATGCCCCCATAGCTATGTCTTCATAAATTTGATTAACAAAGGAGGTAGTGAACCAATCAGTTAGAAGCTAATCAGGAATATCAAACTTAATCAATCGACGATGACGCCTGCATTCATGAATATGATCCGATATGTGAGTGGCTCAGTCCTGTTTCAAGGATGTGAGGAGGTGTGTCTCGGTCTCATAGAAAAATGGTAACTAAAAATGGGTAAGAAACACCATGGCTAAAGATTTGAAATCTTAGAAAATACCACGAGATAATCCGATGTACCACTTTGCAGCGGCACCAGCAAGAGTCCGTTGGAAAAGACAGAGTCGGATGGAATCGTCAACCCAAGAGTTAGAGGAACACCACAAGTGGTAAGTCATAACATGCGCTTGGTGGTCTTCTCCAGACTTTCCCTCAAACTTAGGACAATCACCAGGAATATTAGTTAGAACTATAGGCCAATACGGGCTATGAAGAATCGGATCATTCGTAAGCTTTGACACATCTGGCAGTTCCAACGTAGTGAGAAATGGTAATTGAGGATTAAAAGGCAATAGAGGCATTTGATAAGGACCTGTGTTAACATTCCACCTAGTTTGAGAGAAATGTTTCCCCCATATGTTTTGTCCCGGAGGATTCTGACCATAGGGGTTATATGCCTGATAATTCAGCCCATACTGGGGTTGAGGAACATGATATTGAATTTGAGCATACACTGAGGTCCTTGCTGATCAATGTATGGATTCTGTTACGGAATGTAAGCATTTCCTTGAGGTTGATTACACACCAACTAGGATTGATTTTGATGGTAATAAGTGAAACCTTGGGGCACACTATATACCGACTGATATTGGCCTTGAGGAGGGTAATAAGCGCCTTGAGGTTGAGTAGGTAGACCTTGCTGTGTAGGAGGGCCCTGTTGCGAAAGTGGACCTTGATGAGCAGGCAGATCCTGCTGAGTAGGATAAACAGGTTGAATCAACTGTTGAGCAAGTTGAACTGGCTGCTGAAAAAATTGAACTGGTTGTTGAGCAGGGTGAACCAGCTACTGGGGTTGGGCAGGTTGGCCTTCATACTAAGGGCCACTGAGCTGCCCTTATGGAGGAGGTGGGATCCCTAAAATAGTGGAAGGGAGGCATTATCCCTTGGGAGTTTTCCCTAAAAGGTGGAAATAAGATGCCAAAGGAGGAAGGATGTGGTTATTCAGTCGAACCACTCTAGATGACTTACCCACGAAGTTTTTTATGATGGAAAATTCACCTCTATTTTTAAAAAACATTCCATAAACAAGTTGGCGTGGGTAGCTAACTGGGACAGAGCGCCAATGGGTGTGGGGCCCAGTGTTAATTTCCCAATCATCACAAGGGCATAACGGTCTACTAGTGCCAAGGCAAAAACAGGTGTTTCTAATGGTCTGTTCAGGAAGTTTTCAACAGAAGGAATGTTGTACTCATGGTAATGGATGCAATGATGGTCTCTGAAAGGCATCACACTTTATTTTGGTCACAGAAATGAGCCTCCAATTTTCGGGATGGGGATTACGGGGACAGTGACAAAATGTTGTGTAACACCTAAATCAAAACTTCTTTCACTGTGATGTTGATCTACTAGTTATTTCATTCAATTATGCGCCAGAGTGAGGTTATCCTTTAAGAGTTGGAAATTTTTTTGTTGATGCTCGATGTGATCTTCCCCTGCTTGAACCTTAGAATTTTATCTTAAAGATAATGTGACAGATGGTGGATGGTATCCATAAAATTCCATAAATGGGGTCATTTTTTCTACAGTATGGAAGGAAGTGTTATACCACCATTTAGCCAGAGGTAACCACTTGACCCATTATGTTTTTTTATCATATAAAAAGCAACAAAGATATCCTTCCAAACATTTTTTCACTATCTTATTTTTCCTGTCGAGTTGAGGATGATAAGATGAGCTATGTGCGAATTGAGTACCAAGACAAATAAATAATTTCATCCAAAAATTTCCAATGAAAATGGGATCTTTTTCACTTACACTAAACTTTTCGTTTCCATGTAGGTTTTGAATTGTTTCCATAAATGCAATAACGACTGTACTGACTTTAAGAGGGTGATATAATGCACAAAAGTATGCATACTTGGTAAGTCTATCAAATACCACCATGATAACACTATTTCCTTCAAATTCTTGGGTAAACCTGTGATAAAATCCATTCATACCTCCTCCCAATGCTGACTTGGAGTGGCTAAAGATTGTAATAGACCCCAGGTATTAATTGTCTCAACTTTGTTTTTTTGGAAAACCAAACATTTTGCCACAAACTTTTGAATGTCATATTTAAGGCCATCCCAAAAAAATTGCTTCTTAACCCTATGGTAAGTTTTTAAAAATCCCAAATGCCCTCCTAAGGGGGAGGCATGCAATTCCAAAATAATATTTTGTTTGAGTTCGGAATTATTACAGAGATATAAGCGATCTTTGTACCATAATCAATCATTTCTCCAGATAAATGTATTGGATGTACTGGGATCTCGCTACAACTTTTGAATGAGTTTCCACACATCTTCATCATTATTCCATTTATACCTTGTTTCAATTATCCAATTAGGTTGGATAATAGAAATGGAATAGAGCAATGCTTTCACATCCTCATCCTTTCTTGAGAGTGCATTTGCAACAACATTTTGCATCCCTTTTTTGCAGATGATTTAAAATTCACAACACAACATCTTTGTGACCCATTTTGTTTCTCTTCTGAATATAATCTTTGTTCCAAAAGGTATTTAAGACTATCTTGATTTTTTTTTTACCTTGAAGTGTCTTCCCATTAGGTAAGGTAACAATTTCTTTAGTGTATGTAGTATTGCCAACATTTCCTTCTCACAAATAGGTTTCTATAAATACTTCCCCTTCATTGGATGAATTTAAAAAGAACCTTCTATCATTAAAACAACACCAATTCCATTTCTCAAGGAATCACATTCCAAAATAAAGGTTTTTTTGAAGTGTGGTGTAGCTAAGAACGATGCTTCCTACATTTCCTCTTTAAGATTTTCAAAGGCCTTAGTTTCTTCTCGAGTCTAAGAAAATTCTTCTTTCTTTCGTAAAGTTGTTAGAGGCACTGCTATTCTCCCATAATTCTTAACAAACTTCTGATAATACCCTATCAACCGAATAAATTCTTGAAGATGATTTAGGATTGTGGGGATTTTCCATTCCTTAATGGCTTTAATTTTGTTATGGTCTATCTTAATAGCCTCATGAGATACAATATGACCCATATATTCCACCTCATGTACTCCAAATAAACATTTGGGGTTTTTTGCATATAATTATTTCTCCTCCAATAGCTTCAGCACCCTGTCAACATGCTGAACATGATCATTCCAGGATTTGTTGTAGATTTGTATATCATCAAAAAATATTAACAATTTTTTTCTAATAAAGGGTATGAAAATTGAATTCATCAAACCTTGAAATGTGGAAGGCACATTAGTAAGGCCAAAAGGCATGACCAAAAAATCATAATTTCCTTCATGAGTTATGAATGTTATTTGCAGAATGTCTTCAGTGTTCATTCTAATTTGATGATATCCTGAATGAATATCGAGCTTGGTGATGCAATTTTATCCATGTTGTTCATCCAACAATTCATCAATGATAGGAATGGGAAATTTATCTTTAATAGTGATCTTATTGAGCTCCCTATAATTCAGACACATACACCATGATCCATCCTTATTGTGCACCAATACTATTAGAGCAGAGAAATAACTTTGACTAAGTTGAATGATACCGACCTCTAGCATTTCTGCAACCATACATTCAATTTCACTCTTTTCTGAATAAGGATCTATGTAAGGGTTGATTCTTGGAGGAACACTACCTAGAATCAAGTGAATAGCATGATCATAATCACGAATTGGTGGGAGTCCTTTGGGAGTCTCAAATACCTTTGATTGATTTTCCATGACTTTTTAGATATCTAGAGAAATAGATGTTTTCGATGTTTGAACATCTAGTGAGCATAATTGTGCAATTATGCAATGCTTTTCTTTCTTAAAAATATTTGTCATGCCATTATATCTAATTATCTTCCCCGGTTTCCCTATGATACCCCTTAATTCAATTTCCTTTCCTTCCCAAAAATATTTCAAAAAACGTTCTTAAAAATTAAAAGCTATTGTCCCCAAAGATTGTAACCATTGGACTCCTACTACAACATCAAAACCGCCCATTGGAATGGAATGAATTGGACTATTCAATACATACCCCCCCATGGTTAGCTTGATATTATGGAACTTTACAAAGCAGTTTATAGTTCCTCCATTTGCAACCATCACTTGAAACTCTCTCACTAGATATAGAAAGCAGTTCAATTCCTTGGCTATCTTACCATGAATAAAATTATGGGTACTACCCGAATCAATCAACACTATTACCTTTTTCTTCTTGATATATCCTTATATCTTGAGAGTTTGAGGAGTGGTAAATCCCGCTAATACATTACAAGATATGGTCAAATTCATTTCTTCTTTTTCCAGTGTTGGTTCCTGGTGTATATCCTTTTCTTTTGATGTTTCTTGTTCATTTTCTTCCTTATCATAAAAATATATGTAAAATAATTTCTTCTCAACACACTTATGGCCTATAGTGTATTTTCTATCATAACTATAACGAATCCCTTTTTATTTTTTTTCCCTCCAATTGTGTGGTACCAAACTGCCAGGTTGTGGAATACTAGGAGCAGCAACACTTCCATATTTATAGTTGTGAGTGGTAGACTTCCTTTTTTCCATAATTTTTCTTTCAAATTTTTTTCTACCCTGTATGCCTTCTCCATTGAATCAGGTTTCCGGAGGTGACCCTAATGTTGGATGTTATCCTTTAAATTCCCTACGAATTGTTGGAAATATATTCACTACTGAGAGGTGAATCAGTAGTGATGGCCTTTGTATAAATTTTCTCCAATTATACATATTTTTTTCCAAAATTAATTATCCATGCACATCAATAGATCATCAAAACATATTAGTAGCAATAAACTGAAATCATAACAACATAAGAAAACACCATGAGAAGCACAAGCATGCACACACAAGAACACAAGTATTTCTGGTGGAAACCCTTTCGAGAGAAAACCACCCTGTTGTTGTTGTGCTACTCAAATATTCTATTAATATACTGAAAAAAATACATGGATTAGCTTACAACCATAATTCAGAATACTTGGCTTCCTTTACAGTATGTCGGCATCTATTAATTCAGAAATATGTTTCTCTTACAGATCTATAGACTACCATCCACTGGAAGCTCCCATGACCAACGATCCTTGCCCAACTACCATTGGACTGTCCAACTCCTGTTGGATAGAGAAATATCTTCCTGCTATGAATCAAAAAATCGTTGTCTCTACTGAAGCCTCAAATCCCCTTCGCTTCCTCCATGCAAACCACATTTCATGTATTTTCAAACTGGGTTCTCAATTCGCTCAACATGAGAAACCCAACAAAACCATCATTATACACATAAAAATTGAATCAAAATATGACTTGGAGGGGAGATTTTATTCAGTCCAACTCACACCAAAATTCTCTCCAAAACATACAACAAGGTAGCCAAATTGTTTCCACAACCTACACACAAAATCTGAATGTTTCACTCATATCTATATCTCATTTATGCTCACAAACCTCTGATATATCTCTGCATAAAAAATGTAAGCATCGACTGCATACTCTACTCACTCACAATGTTCTCACACTAGCATAATCAATCACTCTCCAAAGAGTCAACCAAATGAACTCAATGTATTCCTCTACCTATCAAATTCCTAAGATGATTAACTCAGTAAATGCTATAGGTTATGGAAGACTCAGCAACTCCTTTCACATGCTTTAGATTTGGTTTAGGAAGGGATCTTGACAAAATCAAGCACTAATTCCACTAGCCCTTTGATATCTTCAACCTTGATAAGCTTTTAGAGGTCCCACAAAAATTTTCCGACCATATGCCGAAAATTCTCGATCAATAACATCCCCACAACACAAAAATACACTGAGAAGCATGAGAAATCCAGATAAAAACCAAAGAAATTCCTTAGGAAGTCCCTTAACAATGCTCTTCATGCGACTGGCACCATAGTTTCTGCCATAAGTTGTCCTCCATGTGGCTGGAGTTCTCCAACTGCTCTCTTGACCCATTATTCATGTGACTGGGGCTTACGAGACTCAAAACCATGCTTTCTCTACTTATAACTTGCCTCAACTTTTTCCATAGCTTATCTAGCCTTTGTAGGTCCCTTGGAATTCAATAGAACCTTTATAACACCTCTCCAAGTCTTTGCAACATCACCAACATCACAATTAGTCAAACTAGGTTGACTAGGATTCCAACTAACAACCATACTAAGTAACTAAGCCATCAAACTTATCCACATACATCTCTGCTAATAGTATGCAACTCCAACACCTATCAGACATACTCCAACATCTACACAACCATCTCAAGCATCTACAATCGCATGTGGATCCTCTCCAAGCCCAAGGTATAACATGTCATCATAGGAGACCTAATCTAGGAACATGGAACCAAGGAGACCAAACCAACAAGGCTCCTCAAATCTAACTCCTGAAGCAACAATCACCATCTATATGCAACAAAATGGTCATGAATACCATCATCATGGGAATTCCTCCAAGCTAGTGCAACACATGATCATCCAACCTCCAAGAACCATCTATACTTCAACCATCATCACCAAGCTAGTCTAAGGTAGTAGACAAGCCAAGGACCATCTCCAAGCTATTCCAAGAAAGTATACATGCTAAGGACCTTCTCCTACTCATTCATACATAGGCCACCTGCAACCACACATACACATGAATAACCAACTAACCTGCAGCCCAAACAACCAGGTTGACATTAATGATAATCAACCACACATCTGTAACACGTCAACACACATCAATGCCAACATGAAGACACCAATCCTATGCTCCTATTGAATATTAGTTACCATTATATTCAATTTTTGGAAGTCCTCAATGTGATTTTCCGTTGAACCCTTTTGTTTGATATTTATCAACTTTCTAAAGAAGGTGTTTCTCTTTGTATCATCATAATGTGTTATCATTTCCTTCGTAAAAATGGACCAAGTGACAAGTGGTTTACGAGAAGAAAGCCATCTATACCATACAAATTGATTGGGTTTTAAATATAAAGATGAAATGCATACCTTTTGTGAGGATTGCACATCATGTAGATAAAAATATTGCTCCATCTATAATATCCATGTTACTGGATCATTGCCATCAAACTTCCTCATATCAGTCTTTGGGATATGGTTGGTACTCAACCCAAATTTAGAGTCTCTAAAATCATGATTAACATTCCTTTTATTATCACATGAGTTTCATGGAATACCTTGTCGCCTTTGGGAAGAATTTCTTGTAGCAACTTTGTCAAACCTTCCTTCAAACCTTCCATTTCTTCTTTTAAACCATTTATAACAACCCTGGTGAAAATTCCATGTAATAAAAGTTTAAAATAATAACAACGGTTGATGGGACACTTATTCCAAACTGAATGTTGGGAAAACCATACTGGGGGTGTTCATTTGGTTTAATATGGCTAAGGAAATAAGAAAAGGCTATGGCTAAGTCATTAAAGAGGAAAATGAAATTTTTGGCACATTTATTTATGAACATAATGGAAATTAGGATAAAAGGGAGATGAAAGGCCAAAAGTTGTATGCGAGAAGGAAATTGAAGGAAAATAATTGAAATGAAGAAAATAGAGGCATCTTCTATAAAAAGGCTTATGAGGATCAGTTGGTACCTTTTGTCAGTGCATTTTTTGAGGTATCTCATTATTCTCTCTTTCTCTCTCTCACTCTTGGACACTTAGAATTTTCTTAGAGCACTTGGACATTGGAGCAAGAAAGGAAAAGCAAGCAAGGAAGAGAAGGATCAAGCAGCTACATCGGGATTCTTTGCAGGTATCCATTTGCATATGTGATTTCCTTTCTATATATAGCATGCATGGTATTGCATGTGGTTCCTTGCTACCTTGGCATGGGTTTTGCTAGGTGTCACAATGTTTTCAACCTAGCCTTGCCATTTCTGTATAGCTTTGATAAGATGGGTTTCTCATACTTCGGTTGAGCTATATTTCCGGATGAGTTCAAATTTTAGTGGGGTGGATATACGAAATGGCAAACACGTGGCCTAGTGGTCCCTGAACTAGACTGTGGATCACGATAAAGCCACCGTCCTAGTAATCCCTGAGCCAGACTATGGGTTGTGGTAAAGCAAAATTGTGTACCTCGATGGGCCTAGGAATCCTTTTTGGTGAATGGTAGGATATACATTAAAGCCAAAAGGTGGATTTCTCTAATTTGGGCCTAATATTCCCGGGATGGGATGTACGATAAAGCTTTGACAGATGGTCTCGGTGTAGGGCCTAGTGACTCCTGGATCGAACTGTGGGTTACGATAAAGCTTGAGAGAATAGGAGGCACTAAAATTCCTCATAGTGTAGGCAGATAACTCCGGTAACATCCATGCTTGTTTGGTTCCTCTTCGGTTGGTTATGAGTCCCACATTCATGCTTGGAATATGGCACGTGGGTGATTTGCTTAAGAGAGATTTGTCTCAACCAATATATGGTATGGTGGAACATGGAAGTCCCATCTTCAGTTGGTTTTTACACTTATTAATGAGAAGCTCATTCCTTTGGTATTTCATGTATAATTGCACTAGTTATTATGTGGATTTTGTTCTTGTTGTATCCATGGTATTTATGTTTTTTTTTTTTATGTTGGTTATAATATTGTATTTGATAATTGATGATGTATGGCTCTATCCATGTTTTTACTTGTAAATGAATCCACAATGTATCTATGATCAATTAAGTGGTATTGCAACTTATGATGTAAGGGAGAAATCATTCTTAGCAATTCTCATATAAGTATGAGACCCCTATGTCTAAATCTATTGTTTACACCTGTAGCTGCAATTCTTGTGACATGTTTGAAGAAATTCCTATCATGGTTGGGAGGCATCCAGATGAGTTCCCGATGATGTGATTGCTTCCATACCTTTTTTTTTAATGTTATTTATCCTCTCCTAAAGTTTCATGATTTTTTTGGCAATGAATTGGGCTTGGGGGCTAAAAAGGTCGCACAAATATCGAAGTTGCAGGCACAAACCTAACATTTTGGGGCCCTGGTTACGACCTTACCTTGGAATTCCCATGGCTATAGGATTCTAGCTACTCCCTTTCCCTTACATACCCACAATTAAGGCTCAAGAGGGTCAAAAATCAATTCCCCCTCAGGGTTAAGGGGATTGGGAGGTTGGGTTACCTCCTGGAGGTGTTGGTGATGTTGTGTAAGGTATGTTTGTCAGGTTTATGTCAGTTCCAATTCCTTAAGGTCATATAGGAGGTTGAATCTCATATTAGTAGCCTCTTGTTGCATGTTTACCTAGTTGGCTGGTTACTTGGGTAGATGTGGGAAGAGGGTGTTACACCATCCTTCAAACCTTCCATGTCCCTTTTTATTTTTTATTCTAAACCATCCATGTTAACATTCATCATCGCTTCCAATTCATTTTTTGTTACTCTTTGTGAGAGTGAAATTCGTTTCACTTGATCTCATAATTTTGATACATCATGTTGCATTTATTCATCTTCCTCATGTTTCATATTAGAGCTTTCTAGTTTCTTACTGGGTGTGTCCATTTTTTTGTTGGGAGTCATATTGGAAATAATAGTATATATTCTTCACTATTCCCTTTGAATCACTTCAAATTGGTTTTTCAAACAAAAGTTTTGCAAATTTAAAATACACACATTTTTCTTGTTTTTTCGAGCTTGATTTTGAAATTGTTGTGTCTCTATAATTTAGGCTCTCCAAGGTTTGAAATTAGGTCCTATTCTATCACCTTTGAGTCTTATTTCCAACACTACAAGTTAGACTAATATTGGATTCTTCAATATAAAATTATGCCAAAACTCCCACAATGACTTGATTATGGACTGGTTCAGTGGAACGAACTTGCATGAGATGCCACATATCGTTGCTTCAAACTTGGCTCGAAAATTGATAAACTAGAAAATACAATCCGTTCACTTTCATTAAATTTTTATGAAATTCAAATCGGGGGCCGAAAACTTTTTTCAGCAATAGTTCGGCCGAACTCGTGATTCCTTTTAGATTGACAACACACTAACGGTGCTGGCAAACAGAATTTTTACTGGAGATGAGAAAATCGGCAACAAAATTTCGGCCTAACTTCCAACAAAAGTTCGGCTGAATTGTGAGTTTAGCCGAACTTTTACTTTTAAAATAGTTCAGTCGAACTAGTTTCTATAAATAAATCACCCGCGAAGTTGTTTTGTTTACCGATTTCATTATTCACGCGTATTTCTGTCACTGTCACTGCTGCTCTTTTCGCGTGTTTTCGCTCCTCCCATCCGCGTTGTTTCTCCTCCTATCCGTGCTGTTGCTCCTTTCATCGGCACTGTTGCTCCTTTTTTCGGGTATGCAAAACTCTAATTATAACTTTTTATGTCGTGCAATCTTGTCTTGGTCGTTAGAGTTAAATATTAGAAAATAGAAGTGAAATGGGAGGATGATGATGAATGGTTGCAGAACTTTAATTCGATTTTTTCCACTAGTATTTGAGTGCTAATACACTATTAAGTTGTGCAATATTTTCTTGGAATTAAACCTTTTAGTATTTTTCTCCAACTTTATTTTTGTCAAAATTATTCAGAATCTTACAAGGATTTTTTTGAATCATAAGGTTTGGAGGTTTTCTAGCCAGTATTCTGGTAGTTGTCTTATCTAGGCGCATCCACAGGCTATTATTTTATCCTTTTGTTTGCTTATATATTTTCCTGAACTTTCATTTGTACAAAGAAAAAAATGGATTCATATTGCAGTGAAAGCTTTCTTTGCGGAACCACTGCTAGAACCCGCAGGAATCACCTTAAGAACATTAAACCTTACAGTCTTGGACAAGGGGCTGCATTGCCCAATGATAACATGATCCCCTTCCTTGACACGGAAACAAGGTGAAATATGTGCTGGTATGTTCGAATGTATCTTTTCATACCTCTGATATTTCTTGACAAAATGGAGATAGTCCCTACGGATAATAATTTTCCGTGTCATTTTAGCACTATAACATGTTCCAGCTAATATACGACCTCTTATTTGAAACAGTACTAGTGAATGGGCATTTCTTGTCGATGTAGGTCCCTTGAATAGCTTCCTTGGGTGTCTTGAAGCCAAGACCAACATTCTTCCAAAACTTGTTGCCACCTTTTCTAGGTCGTTTCCCCTTCCCAGACTTCTCGGAACTGAGAAAGACTTTCGGTTGCTTTAGAAAAGTTATCTATCTGTTTTGCCATGGCTATAGGAAATTGAGACTCCCGACGCGGCCACTCGCGCTTCTACCAGAGAAAGAAGATTTTCCTGAACTTTCATATGTCTTTCCTAATGTCTATCTGCTGATGTATAACATATTTTGCTATATCTCTATCCTTTCCGCTTTTTCTATAGGGATGTATGGTTTTCTGATCATGATGGGATGTGGTTAAAACCCCTTGTAATATGTTTCCCACTGTATTCTTTGCCTCTCTTTCTTAGATAGGTACAGTATACTGCTGGATGATATGTCTCGTTTTTCTCGCTGTATAGCCGAGAATATGTCTATATGCATATGAACTGATTAATATACATCAACATTTTTTTCTGCCTGAAAAAAGGTTTCTAGGTCTGGGTTTCTGACTGAATCTATATGGACATTTCTATCTAGTTAAATACCCTTCTGTTTGCAAGATTGATTTATCTTTTAAGATTTTTCATTTGTGTGTTGTATGCATCAAAGATTTCTATTCCCAGTTTTTCTATGCACATCAATTCAACTGCACAAACAAGTATCTAATTTAATATTATTGTCTGCTAAGTTAGTTTATGTTTTAAAAATGTGCAGTGTTGTATGTAGCAAAATATTCTATTATAGGTTTTGTTCTACATATGCATTCAGGTGTTTTGAGTTATCCTTGTGTGTTAGGTTATTTATGTTTTTTAATATTGCAATGATATGTTGTAAGCTTTTTATTACAGTTTTTGGTTTACATGTTCATTTTGGCTGCAGAAATATTCTCTCCATCATAATATCATTGTGTTTGATATCTTGATTTATGTTTTAATTTTTTCACTCACATGTTTTATCATTTTGTAGAAAAATATTTTTATGCCTGCTATATTAGGCTCTCTCTTTTCATTGAGTTGTGTGTATGGTATGGTTTCATTTAGACCATTTTCAACCACAATAGTGTTCTCTGTCATTAATGCAGAAATAAAAAGAACATGTTAGACATTATCATATTCACATAGGAAAAAAAGGGTTTTCCTTAATTTTACATATTAAAATGTCTTTGAAAAGTTATTTCTATTTAAAATAAAAAGGTGAAAGATTAGTTTCAACAATTGCTAGAACGAATAGATGGTAAGGCCCACAACAACAACTGCAAAAGCAATGCAATATAACCAATCAACCTACATCAACAAAACATATGGTCTTGAATGAGTTTTTGGACATTTTAGATATAAATGTACACCGTGGCAATGTATCTTATATAAAACTTTAATCCATGTGCTTAACCTTAACATTGACACAAATGGAATACAATTTTACTCACTGCTTTATGATAGAAAAATATGTGGATGAGTATTGCCCACATATCCGAAGTCAAAAGGGATAGATTAAAAAGGGATGCTTCGGTCATCTATAAAATAAAAATTAAATAAGCATGACATATTAGTAATGAAAATTAGATATGCGTACCAATTATGTTCATATAACACAACAAATAGATGATTCAATACAAATGTCACATAGAAGTCATATTTATCTCATGGGCCTTCAACTTAAATTATATATCTAGCATTACATTAAGCTATAGGAGATAAATCAAAGAAGCATTTGAATGTAAATTAAACATGTGTAACAATTATGTCCTTTAGTTCAATAAATATATAATAATTTGCAAATGCCATATCTAAGCTATATTTCATCTAAGTAGCTTTCAATTTAAACTTATATCTAATGTTAAATTATATAAAAGAATAACAGTAATCCAAACTTCAAAATAATATTTAGAGTTAGTATAAAATGTGACATATAATTTTCCTGCGTGGAAAAACATAGTTACTGAGAGTTCAAAAATCATGCATTTGAATACAAAGTGGGTATACAAATGAGCAAGTAGATTTTTTCTAGGAATGAGGAAGTGAAGGTTGATAGAGAGCCACACAAAATTGAAAATTCATACCTTAACAAAATTGTTAGATCCTTTTAAAGAAAAAGTGTCATATAATCAACTTTCATCGAAATATATGATAAACTCAACACAATTTTATGAAAAATAGTATACCATTTTTTACATTTCACATAATACAAATAGATAAATATTACTTAAGTATTGTTAGAAAGATTTAACTACCCATCGAGAGATGGCCAAGTGATTGAGACAGGGCATCATAACAATAAAAAACCAAGTACAAATTGTAGTAATCCTAGAATCATGCTTTACATAAGGTAAAATTGGGGTTCATGACTTACTATAGATAAAAAACATTTACCCTTACCAAAAAATATATGATAAAAATTGAAAAACTACATAAGCTTAAGCTTAAGGGGATATAATCCTTCTTGCCTTCCATATAGATAATGAAAATGATTGTTCCAAATCTCATGTTGCTTCTCATGTTACTTTATAAACCTTGATTGGAAAGAAAAATAGGAGCGCAGAAATGTAAGAAATATAAAACATAATGAAACACAACATAAGAAATAGAGAACATAATGAAACACACACATACATATCTCTAGACAATCAACACAATTATTTTCCTAGGAAATCCTTATGGGAGACAAGCAACCCTAAAAAGTAATGATGCTCTAGACTCCTTTTTCCCTAGGAAATCCTTATGAGAGAAAAACAACACTAAAATGTAAACATGCTCTACTCTCTCTTTTCTGGTATGGAAAATATGTAAGTACAAAGAAAGAGGTAATCTCTCTAGAGTTAGCTAAGACTTTTGGCGTGTAAAGTTGCTATAAAAACTTAACTTCATACATTTTTCTCTCTAACTTCACACTCCTAGTTGTATTTTCAACTATGGAACAAAATACGATAACACAAAATGGAACTCTTATTCCTCCTAGTGGCCAAGTATTTAACATAGCGTGATAGCCAACTAGGTGTAAGATTTGACTCCGTCAACCATTAACGAGGTTTGTGATTTTAGACCTTTTAGAGTCTTGTTAAAATTCCACATGTAGATAGCTTGCTATGCATGATTAATGGGGCTAAAATGACATTCTCTCGTACCATGGTGGTCAACATGATAGGTCAACTTACTAAAGGCATAAATTTTGAATGAACTTCATTTGATGTTTTTCTTGCACCATTGGATATGTCTTTTAGTGTAGAATAATGTTCAAGATTTTGGCACAAGGGATAATCGTTTGACCCCCATAAATGTCATTTAATACCTCAAAATGACTCCAAAAGGTTTTAGACCCCAATTCTCCACCCACCATTAAAATGACCCTACAAGTTGATTCTTTCAGTTTTTTCTATATAAGCATCAAAATATATGACAAATAATATAATTATCCAATCTAGATCATTATTTAATAATTTATTAAAATTATGAGTAAGATATACATCATGTAATTTAAATAAATAGAGTTAATTCATTGAACACCCTTGTACATTCCTTGTTGATACTTTGAAAGTTTAATATGTTTTGAAAAATAATTTGTTTATGGATTCTATTTTCCACATTCTCTCAACCATATCAAAAACCTTCTTATAATATTTGAAACCATCTATATACAACTTTTCATTTGTTTCAATAGGAATTAACGTATTGAAATATTAATTGTATTTATGTCTTGTGTGCTAAGGAAGGGAGGTCGTGAACCTTAGGAGAAGAGATAGTATTTGTTAAGTTAGGAGGGATACTTTTTATGAGATAGAATTAATTTAAAATGATTCTTAAGATTATGTAACTTTCGAACCATAATTACAAATTTATTTATTTTTTTACTTATCATTTAGTTGCTAAAAGTTGAAGAATTTATGTTGGTAAATAATTAATTAGGTCTATTTAAATCATTTTCCACTTTTGGGTTTTTTGTTTTCATGGTTTCATTCATAATTTCACTTTTTTGCAAATTGTCAATTTCAATTTTTCACACCACATGTGCACAGTCAAAGGACCTAAGGTCTTTCCCATACCAAAGTATGTTCTTTTAAAACATGTTTTCTTGGTGATATGGGTGATTTAGAAATAGATTGGGAGAGCAAAATTCCTTATTTAATACACAATATGTTTGGTTCATGCCACTAAGCCAAGAATTTTAAATTCAACTGACTTTTAATATAACCAACTAAATCTTGCAAAAAAAGAATAAAACAATTTATGTTAGGGTTGTGGATTTAGGCATTGAAACAACACACCATGATATTTCAAATTTAAAAATAATGGTTTGAGTCCTAGGTAGCTTAGAATCCTATTTGTTTTCAAAATAAGGATGCACTCCCATTTCATTCTCATGATTAGGTTGTAATCATGAGGCTCTCGCTCAAGAGTGGACCTTCCCAAAATCTTGTGACGTCTTGTCACAAACAAAACCATCAAACCGAAAAACACATCATGCAAGAAACATAGCTCGCTGACATATCATTTTTCTCCTTCAAAGAAAAAAATTTCACATCATGTGAATATCTCCATGTAATCTTACATATTGGTGTAAAAAACCATCAACCAAACACAAGTCGACAAAACATGCCTCTTCAAACAACTGACTCTCAAGTCAAATAATAGCTCATGTAAAAATTTCCATATTTTTTGCATTTAAGTGTGTCAACATAAGTCTACTTTCAACATCTTGCTTCATGCAACATGCACCATACTTTGAATTTGCAAAGAAATTCATGAAACATCAAAATACATGCAAGGCCTTAATTGGATAGGAAATCTAACCATCCGTTACCAAACCATTTCAATGGCGCTTCTTTTAGTTGCACTTCATCATCATGTGAATCATCCTGACCCTCATCGATTATGGAATCCTCTTTTCCATTATTGTCATTATCTCTTTCCACCTTCTTCAAATGTTGTGGATGACTTGTTGGATACAAAGTCCAACACTTGTCTACAAGGTGACCTTTCTTATGGCAATGAGTAATAAACAATTGCATCTTATTTTCAACATCATTTTCCTTGTCCAATGGGCCTTTGACGTTTTGCCTCATTTATTTAGAAAGTTTCATGTGCATGGATATCTTCTTCCAACATCTATAAACATTATGATATTCAAACCACAAAAGGAACATGCAAGTTCTTTTCCAAATCTTATGTGAATATTTACCATGTTTATCATAATCAAAAGCAATTTGATTAAAGGC
This sequence comes from Pinus albicaulis, assembly GCA_034641835.2. Taxonomy (NCBI): domain Eukaryota; kingdom Viridiplantae; phylum Streptophyta; class Pinopsida; order Pinales; family Pinaceae; genus Pinus; species Pinus albicaulis. The sequence goes on from JAXQQM020086539.1 coordinate 192,566, forward strand.
AAATTTATACCTTGAACATTCACCTTTGTTGCCTTCTTGAGGAGGTGAATTTGATAAGGTAGTGGCTCTCCTCTGAATACTAGCAATGAATTCAATGACTCTAGAGCTTTCAACATCCTCTTCTTTTACATTCTCATTAGCTGCATGATTATTAACATCTTCTTGCAAAGTGGGTGTCAAACTTTTCCATTCATCATGAACACAAACTTCACAAGCTTGAGGTAATGAACACGAAATGAAATTCCTTCTTGGAACAGCTTCATGTGCCTCCTTATCTTTGGAGCATTCTCCATCATGTTTTCCATAACCAAGACACAAATAATTAGGCCCTTCCTCAACAACATTTGGCTCAACTATGCCTTGTACATGTTTGCCTTTAACCCTTTACTTTCATAGCACATTTTCATCAAAAATTTGGACCTTATTCCTCTAGTGTGTCTCTCAAAAGCACGTACACATTCATTTTGAGAGAAAAATGAAGACATAAACCAATAGCTAATTCTTCTAACTAACCTTGACTAAAATGAGCTAAATTGTACTTTGATACCAACTTGATTTGAATATGGAAAAACTAGTTTTGTTGGGCTATCTCCCTCATCAATTAAATAAAAATGTGTTTAGGATCGTCTAAAGTTAGCCAATTGGGAAGGGGTTTATGTGTCAAGCTTTAAGTGTATTTTGTGAGAAATTTATGAGTTAATTAGCTTTTAAAAACTCATGTGTACAACAAATAAAATGCAAAATTTTTATTTTGGAAAATTTTTCCCCTCAATCCAGATTCCGATCATTGGACATGTAAGAGGAAGAAAGAGGGAATTCACTTTTCAAATTCTAGACCTTGTCTAAACCAAAATAAACTAGAGTTTTGGTTTTCAAATACATTCACTTATTTGGAAAATTTCTAGCTACCAAAAGTCCATATGCCAATCTACCTCCCAAGAAATCCATTTATTACACCATTGGTTAGTTTTTTGTCTTCCTATATTCTTTATCAACCTCTTCTAGTGATTCTTGAAATGTGGATACTTAAATCCTTCCTAAAAATTTGAGCTCTAAAACGAGAAGACATACAAGGTCATTTTAATTCATTCCTCTATCCAATTATAGAAACCAAGTGAATATTTCTACATATTGATTTTTGTCCCATAAACTATACAATATAGGTGGAGTTGCCTCGCCCTAAGTGAGATGTTTAACAAACATAATAATAGAGAAACAATTAGTGACATCACCAAAAGATGTAGCCTCTTCAAGGTATCATATCCTCTCATCAAGGTCAAGAATCTATTCACCAAAAATGTCCTATGGAAATGATGGTTTAAGAAACAAAACTAGACAAAAACCTTCAGTGAGAACAACAAAATCTAAAACCTCTTCAAGGTCTTCAATTTGATCGTAAAGTTAAATTGTGTTTTGATCAAGTCCAACAACAAAGAAACATTCGGTGACAACACCAAAATCTACAACTTCTTCAACGTCTTCTAAACCATCTTCAAAGTCAATATTGTGTGCATCAAATTCCTCAGCAAGGTCATCAATGGAGTCATCAAAACTACTATTTCAAACTTCAATGCCAAAAATCAGTCAAAAGGATTCAATTTCTCCTCCAAAACCTTCTTCTATGAGCAAAGCTAGCATGATGTCGTCGAGAAATTCAGTAATTCCACAAGGAAATTCTATCAAAGTTAAAACAAATCCTTTTCATCCATATTTAATGCCTACTTTTTGAGGTGGAACACCTCCAAATTTAAGGACCACAATGCCATAAAATACAACTTTACCTAATAGGTGTAGACCTAGAACCCCCAACTTTGCGTGACATGTACAATTGAAGATCTTATGGTAAGCAGTGTGAGAAAAGAGTCATGGTCACTGAGTTGAACAAGAGAAATATTTTGGTATGACAACCTTTCTTGTGATAGGTCTAGCTAGAAAACTACCAAACTACATGGTAATGGCATTCAAAATGTGAAAATTCCCATTTCACTTGGAAATAAGATGGTAGAGAAAGGTATAGATGAAAGGAGATATCCATCTATGGTAAAGATATCAAATAGTTCTATCAATTCCACCTTGCAACTCTAAGAGACATTGAATTAAATTTCATCTCAAGACAGGGCTTTGGGAGGACACTCTCAAAGCCAACCTTCATTATGGCTTTGAAACACATGGTAAGTATCAAGACTTAGCAACCTTATTTGCATAATTTTTTCTAGCATGGACCCTAATGTCATAGCCTTCTTTTGCCTAAAATGAATGCAAATTTCCTTGCAATTTGGCTTGCAACATTCATAATTCATGCTCATGGAACATGATTGTGTTGCAATTGTGATAACATCTGCTGTATGCAGAAGCTAATAAAAAATGATCGAAAATGCCATTTTTTCTTTGTTTTTTTCAAGATTTAAGGAAAATTACACCAAGTAGCTTCCAGCCTCATATGACCATCATGTCAAACTCATCTCAGGATATTGTCAAAGTAAGAGCCACTTAAGCAAGCAATCTAGTATACATGACTCTCCAATTTCAATTAGCAGCAATGACAGTTCTAAGTATGGTGCAAACATTGCTCCAGATCCTCAATGGGGCATGTTTGATGACAAGAATTTGGGGAGTGAGAGAGGGAGATGGTAGGAGAAAAAATTCAAGGAATCCACGGGAAATTGAAAAATATATAACTAATAAGGTGAAGACACTTTGTAACCCAAGAGAGAAACCTGTTAGGAAATGTGTGAAGTTGGTATTACACACCCAATTGGATAACCTCGAGGAGAAAACATTTCTCCCACTTTATTTGTTGGCATAACCTAGTAAGTGTTATTCACTAGTATGTATTTTGTAAAGGCCTTGACCTAGTTCCCATTCAACTCCATCCACCAGGTTGTAGAGGATTCCAAGCCTAATTTCATGAAAAGTAAGTTGGGGATGATCACATTGACTTGCTTGATGACATGTCTATGAAGATTAACTACCGTGAACTATTTTTTTGCGTAGGGAAAGAGACACATTCCCATGTCTGAGCATGAAAACATTCTTTGATATTGTTAATGCCTCTAGTGTTTACTTCTACAATTTCTATAGGCAGAGTCTGTAAAGGGCCAGGTAGCCTCTGGATCTCATCTTTTATGAAAGGTGACATATCTAGTAAATGCCCCTATAGTCAATCTCTGGAATGGATCTAAATAGAAGTTCTTCATTTTAATATCAATAAAACAATTTGTGTTCTACATAATTTGTGTACACTAAATTACAAATTGATTTCCTGAAATCTATTTTGTGTAAATGTCGACCAATAGATATATATATCATGGAGGATGAACGATGAAGATCAGCCGAATCCCATATGGAGGTTCAGGGATCGGGGGATGTTCACGGTATTTAAATATAATCTTAAATCTCCATACATGTGTGTACATATGGAATTGATTTTTTATTAACTTTGTGAGTTAAATTAGTTGTTAATAAGTTTCATTTTTTAATTTTAGGAGGTAAGAGGAGAAGGGTTTCTACTCCATCCATGGAGCGTGCCCATGGTTCAACCAGTCGTGGTATGGTTCACGCAATTTAATCAATGAATATGTATATGTATTTATATGTACACATGAATGTATTTTTCAATTGATTATAAATTCATATTTGTTTATGAAGCTTCTCCCTCGTCTCGAGAGGTTGGTGGTGGTTTAAATCCACCTAGAGCGCCATCTATGAGTGGTAGCAGGTTGCGTGAAGGGGGTGATATTTATTCCCCCCCAGGCCAATCAAAGGCTGCTGGTTCTCAACAGGGTCATTTTGGGTCTGGTTCTCAGCAGGGTCATTCTGGGTCTGGTTATCAGCAGGGTCATGTTGGAGAAGATGCTAACCCACAATGTCAAGTTTGCCATCAATTTCAATATTTTTTCATTAAATTTGTACAACTTTTTTTACACATGTTTTTTCTAATATATGAAATTATATATATATTGATGCAGAGGCCGAAAATGTTCAAAATAGTGGTCAAAATAGACTCAGGGCAGCCCGCTACATTCAAGAAGAAGGTTGTCAACCCAGCACAACTTATCCGGCCGAAATTACTGATATACCATGGGAAACCAATATGGCGGAATGCACCTTACAAAGGTGTGAAAGACTTCATGCAAAATTGCAAAGAGATCTCGTGGCTTTGTCTCTACCTGTTGAGAGTCGACAAAGCCTTGAAATAGTTACACATTCATTGGGTGAAATGGTAAATGTGTATAGAAATCTTAGGCCAACGACTGATACATTTGTAGAAATGATGAGAAAGAGAAAAGAAACAGTAATGGGTCCAGATAAATGGGAGGACGTAAAACAAAAAGTTACAAAAGAAGTGGTCAAGTCAATTTTTAATTACAAGGAAGGGCCAAAAAGAAAAATGTTGAAGGTGTAGTCTTTCAAGCACCCAGACATAGCTCGTTATTTGTATGATAGGCACCTTGCGGCCTATGGAAGACTCCCATGGAACGATGAGGTTCTTGTTTATTTTGCACAAATTTTTTATGAAAATTTTTTTTTGGGTATGAAACCCAACTACAATGACCTTCCGTCAGAATTTTTTGGCCCTAGGAAAGGTCGATTATATGACCGTAAGGGCGCTAAGCGAGATGTGGAGTTGCCTCGCCCTGAGCCGCCATTGATGAGTCAACCGTTTCGGGTCGAAACTCTGCGGTCATAGATGGATGCGACTTCTCATATAAGTCGAGAAGCAATGGATGTTATGATCGACAATGTTCAGAGCAGATTGGGTGGAGTCGATCTTTGTTTAAATCGACAAAGAGCACATGAAAATGCACGTGCCAATTTTGTGTATTGTACAGATGAGGAGATAGACAACATGAATGTTGAAGATCTCCGAATATATGCAAAAAATTGTTGCAATGGTTTGCAAGACCTAATTTTTCATGAGGAAGAGGGCACCGGAACGGTATGTGTTAGTGACCTTAGGGTTTGAAATTATTTTAACATTCATATACATGTGTACAATTTGTAATAAATACATGTGTATGTACATGTATATATTTATTTGTATGTGTACATTAATCTAACAAAAATGTATGATTATATGTTAAAACACCATTTGTAGTTCTCACACATGATGCGTGACGAAAATTTTAATATCACGTTCAAGACCTCTGGTTCAAAGAATGCAGATGGGTCTGACCATCAAGAAATGTTGGCAAATTTTAGTGTTTTTTAAGTGACTTTAAAATAAATAATTGTGCACACATGTAGATGTATGTATATATATAATTTGATAAAATGTTTTAACAGATACCGATTCCGTCCGATGTTTTTGGGATGGCGGTACCTTCTTCTTCCTTGGGAGATGTACCTTCTACTTCCTTGGGAGATGAGCCACAAGTATGGACAATTTTTCACAAGTTTAAAATTTATGTTTAAAAGTTATATATATATATATATATTCTACCTCAAAAAGTTCCATTAAAAATTGAGATATATATATATATATAGAGAGAGAGAGAGAGAGAAAGAGAGATCTATATTTTGAGTTATTTAAATTTTTTTGAATTTAGGTTCCTATAGAAGATTTCTTTAATCCGCGGACTCTAGCGACGGAGATAGGAACATCCACAACATTTGAACAAGTTGTCTTTAGTTCCTTTTTTTAATATTATTGAAAATAAGTTTATATATGTACACATGAGTTTTCATTTGAAAGTTTTTAATATATATATATGTGTGTGTGTGTGTGTGTGTATTTAACTGTACATGTATATTGTACAGTTTACCGCTGCAGATGTTCCTATGGGAGAACTTGTTCATCAAATGGAGAGAGAACCTTATGAGGTATTGCATGATTTTTTGTTATATTTTGTTTTTTACATGAAGTTCTAGATATATATATTCTCATTCATTTTTAAAACATCAAATTTTAATGTTCAAGTACATGTGCATTGTGTATGTAGGTTTCCCATGATGCTTCACATGATAGGGCGCGGATTGAGATCCTGATAGGAAAGACGCTAGATCCATCTCTATTTGATGGACATGATTTGTAGATTTGATTTCAAGATTTAGATGGTCTTAAAATTTGTTAAACTTGATACAGTTTGATACTTATGAGATCTACAATTTTTTGATGTATTTTATTACATTGTTAATATAATTTGTTTTATTTAATTTTTGGATGGTTTTAGTACTTTTGGCATGTGAATGTGAAGTAATGTTGTCATTTGAACTACATTTGGCATGTTATGTAATGACATGTGTTATAATTTTTTTTGTTTTTAAAATTTAAGTTTTGGATGCTTGGAGTACATTTGGCATGTGAATAATGTTGTGATCTATATTTTTTTGTTAAATTAAAAGTTAAAAGTTTTGGATGGTTTCAATCTGCATTTGACATGTGATATTTAATGTTAAATGTTTTTATTGGATAGTTGAATTATAATTGGCATGGCATGTGAAGTTTTTAAAACTCAAGTTTTGGATGGTTTCAATCTAGATTTTGCATGTGATATTTAATGAACTTTAAATGTTTAATGTTTTAATGTTGCACGATATATAATCAAAAGGTTTTTAAAACTTAAAGTTTTGGATGGTGTCAATCTACATTTTGCACATGTGGTATATAATTCTAAATGTTTCTATTGGATCTAGTTGAACTATAATTGGCATGGCATGTGAAGTAACGATATATATAATCAAAAAGTTTTTTAAACTCAAGTTTTGAACGGTTTCAATCTACATTTCGCATGTGATGTTTAATGTTTTAATGTTGCACAATATATTATCAAAAGTTTTAAAAATTTTAAAGTTTTGGATGGTTTCAATCTACATTTGGCACATGTGGTATATAATGTTAAATGTTTCTATTGGATAGTTGTTCACTATAATTGGCATGGCATGTCAAGTAATGTTGCACAAATCTCTTTTGGATGGTTGAAGTACATTTGGAATTTTAAGATTGATTTTGATCTCTACATGTAGTCTTGTTTGAATGAAAAAATTTCCAATAGGAAGAACATAGCTTTTCAATGCAACTAACCATGTATCAATTGAGCTCTAATTGAAAAAAGAGTTTAAAGAAGTAGATATATGTACAAATTATCCCTTTAATTTTGGTTGGAAATATAAGTCTAGTACATATATATGTTTGTTGAATTTGGGTCAATGTCGCAATGCACTCAAATAGGTAGCCTTGTCGATTTATTTACATTGTGGAAACCTTTTACCAGAAAATCCAAATAGTTTTTCATGAATGCACATAGAAAAAATACTTGGAACAATTAATTGCATTCTAGAACATATCTATCCAATACAAGTAACATTTTTCATCAATGCACATTGAACATATCCGACCATTGGACAAACAAATTTTGTACTAGATTTTCAATCAGGAATAGAGATGTGGGTCAAATCCCACCAAAAGTCGGAGAAGTGCTCTGAGTCTCTTGTTTGAAAGGAATTTTCTTACAAAACTATACTGCAGATGATTTATTTACATTATGTCCATACTTTTACCAGAAAATCCAACTAGTTTTTCATCAATGCACATAGAAAAACTAGTTCCAATTAATTGCATTCTAGAACATATGTATTGAGTACGTAAATAATTTTTCATCAATGCACATGGTAAAACTAGAACAATTCATTTCATTCTAGAACATATATATATATAACATTTTTCATCAATGCACATGTAAAGAAAAGCTACTTTCAGTTGATACTAGAGCACGTGCTTGTACCAAAACAATTTGTACATGTGCAAACACTTGCAAAAATAGCATAAGCAGCTCAATTTTTAGTTGAGTACTGGAAGTTCTAAAACATATTTAATCCAAAGAAAATAAATTGTTGGACAATTCACTCAAAAAAATTCTAATGGAATTCCATCTTCAATAATCCGTTCATGATCGGATTTTGACATTTTCCATCTCTTAATTTTCGATTTTTTCTTTGATTGAACTTCTATCAAATTTATGCGTGCTACACACACCAAGTGACTATATTGACAACTTATGGAATCGGGTTCATAGTCTTCAAAGTAAACAAAGTCTCCAATTTGATGAGTTTGTTTGAAAATTTAACCTTTCAGTATAATAGACCCTATGTCATATTGAAATCCGTGATCATTATAGTTTTGTAATAATTTCATTTTTTGTTTAGTGCAACGTATCAAATAATACTTCACATTTTCATCGTTGTCAATAGGTGCAATTACAGCAAAAACATTTCCTGCACAATAAAATAAACTTAACAAAATTATACATATTTAAATTTATTTCTAGATCTTTAAATCATTAGAAAGTAATTCAAATGTTACCTGCTCTAACAAGATCAGAAACTCGATCGCCATCGGATGATATTGTAGTTTCCTCTGATTGCATTTCTTCAAACATTGCAACAAACATTTTTCCCTTTGTATTTAGCTCTGTATGTTTCCAATCGTTCACATACATTTTGTTTTCACAAACGTCATTGGATTTTGTGTTGTCTATGCAAACATCACAAAAACAAGAATATTTTCTTTTATCCAATGCAAACACATTTCTAGACGACTTTGTTTGAATTGAATGCAATTTTCGAGTCCCTTTTATTGTTTCAACGTCACTTCCAATTGATCTATCTACATCTTCGATTCCAATATGCCAGAAAAACCTTTATATGGAAAATTATAAGAATAATTTTTAAATATGATATCAAAATACAATCAAAGATAATCATTGCATGATAAATGTACAATGTTTAAAATTAGATTTCCAATATAAATTAAATTGAATGTACCTTTGCACTTCCCTTGATGGGTTAGTCTCATGGCTTAGAGCAGCGATGAACCATTGAACAACTGCTTCAACGTTCACAAGTCGGCTTGCAGAGTGGTTCATTTGATATCTTCGAAGTGCTCGTTTTATGCATACCCCTGCAATGTCATGTTCTCCTTTTCCATGGCCAGTCTCAAAGAAATTCCAACAATGTTTAATGCAGGTTTTCTTATGAAGACAACAAAACCAAAAGAATGATTGTGCAGATTTGAATTGACCTGCGCATTCGTCTGACCATATCCAATGTTCATTGAATGTTATTCCATGATTTTTCAATGAATCATAATTTTTTCCAAAACAATGTTGTACAAAACATGTATCGTGTGTATGATTGTCACTGATATAAAAGTGATATTCTTTAATGATATGTAAATTTTCACTCGTGCTTTCTATATGATCAAAATTTTGTTCAGCATGTCTATATAGAATATGGACGAGCATGGAGACTGTTGAGTCCCAAATCTGCATCTTTCTTGTACACGTTTCTAGACTTTTTCCATTTACTTGGACCTCCTAAGTCATCAACATCATTGCATATTAATCATAAAAGAGAATTTAAAGTGGTTTTTTTAACTATGTTTTGTGACTGTTGTTTGAATTAGATTTTTTCTCATTGAGCTGCGGAATCTTGTCACTTTCCACAGCTGCTTCAACTTTCCGCAGCCATTTTGTTAAAGTATATATTGCAGGTGTCTTCAGGAAAATCAAGCCACATGGGCAAGTTGGAAATGACATGGACATGGACCGAGTCCTATTGGCTCAGTCAAATTCACTAAAGAAGGTCGTGGTCAAATGAAGCCAAGCGGCGGTCAACCTAAGAGTCCTAGGTGACAGAACTCAGTTTTTCACCACGTGAAGACTTGCGTGGCCGTTTCTAAATCACGGGAGACATATCAACACCTGTAAACGGCTCCATAAGCCGAATCCAACGACCACTCTCCTTAGATTTAATCTTCACGGCAGCCATGATGCTAGATTTCTGGACGTGGTGGTTCACATGTCTTGTATCAGCGCAGAATGTAGGAAATTAGTTATGACATTCTCTGTTATAAATAATGCGTCCTCATACGCATAATAGTTAGCTGCTGTAATGTAATTTGTTGGATAGAAAGCCCACTGTACTGTGACATTGTTTCTTTGTTATGACTGCATTTTAAATTTATGAGAAGACTCTGTTCATAAGCATAATTCGTGTTTGATAGCTGCTTCCCGAGGATTGTGCAGAGGGCCCCTGCACACGCCGAGGTTTTGTGTATTATTGTATAGTTTCATGCTTCATTTCCTTATGTTCATTGTGCCATAGTCATTCACGTGTATATATTACATTTCTTATGGTATTAACGTTTTTTTTCTGTTCATAATTTTTCATACTTTATACTGCTGTTAACTGATCAGTGTTTTGTTCCAAATTATAGTAGGCGGCCTGGGCATTTGCACATAGTTTACAATGACTAATGACATGGAATCAATCTTTTCCTTCTGCTGATTTCTTTTTCTTAGTTTTTTTTTAATTCCAGCACTGTTTTATTCATTTTAGTTTTGTACATTTGCTTTACTAGTTAGTTAGATATTAAATTTCTCATGTCATTATCAGTTACCTTCGAAAGCCATAGCGAGACTAATGGTGAGGGATTGAAGTATGAGTGTGTAGTTTGATATTAGTTTATTTTTCTGCAAGTTAGATATTAAATTTCTCATGTCATTATCGGTTACCTCCGAAAGCCATAGCGAGACTAATGGTGAGGGATTGAAGTATGAGTGTGTAATTTGATATTAGTTTATTTTTCTGCAAATTAGATATCAGATTACTCAAGTTGTTTATGATTACCTCCGAAAGCCATAGCGAGACTAATGGTGAGGGGTCAGAATATGAGTTGATGTAATTTGATTTTAGCTTTACTTTGCTTGCAATTCTTGGATTTCTTTGAGTATAGTTTCTTTTGTATTTAGACAGCAGCAAGGGTAATGGGTTTCATGATCAATAGTTCACTGTTTGTTTGACTAGTATAGTGGCACATTTTCATTTTCTTTTAGGAATTAATTTTGTCATTGCATGTTTTAAAACCCTTTTGAAGTTTTAAGTTTGGGAAATCATTATAAAGGACATCATTGCCTTGAACATTTATATCCATACTTGTCTTTTAGAATTTCCATCTCACATTAGGAAACCAACCAAGATAAAAACCCCCAAGATAAATAAAAAACCCAAAAATGACAAAAGGTAAGAGATAGGTTATCTTGCACATATAGTGCGCCACACTTCGTCAGCTTACGAATCCCGGATTGAAAAATTAATGTAGCAATTTAGGACACACTAAATTGACCAAACATTTTGGCGCCGTTTCCGGGGAAGTGTAACTAGGTAGCCAATTTCTTTAAAAAAAAACACACAAAATCATAAAAGAAGGGAAAACTTGATAACTTCTTGAAGTATGCTCTCCTCTTGCACCTAGTGTGATCTGGAGGATCAGAAAAGAGAGTTATTGGTTCAGTAATTTCTTAAGTATGCTCTCTTCTTGCACCTAGTGTGACCTGGAAGATCAGAAAGAGAATTATTAGCCCAACTTAAACAAAAATAATAAAAATGACATGCATAGAGCAAGAGATTCTAGGGGAAGGTTTATAGCTAGAGCCAAAAGTTCGATTTTCACAACTCCATCTTCTTCAAGGCATAGAAAAGATTCACCACCATCTACCCCTAGCCTTAAGATTCTTGGAATTCAAGGAGCAGCTGAATTAGAGGATTCTCCTACACCATCTACCAAATCTCATTTAGAAGAAGACCCTTTCTTTACTTCTACGGGAGAGTATATTGTAATTAAAGAAGTAGAATCACCTGAAGAAGAAAAGGAAGAAACTCCCTCTCATCCTCCCTTGATAGAAGAACCAGAGGACTCTAAGGACTCTAAAGAAACTATCATGGCAGAGGAAATAATAGATGGATTCGGAGGTAGAGGTAGAGGTAGAGGAGGAGGAAACAATGGAGACAACAATGGTGGAGGTGAAGGTAATAATGGAAGAAATAGGGAAGGAGACAACTTGTTTGGATTCCCAATAGTTTATGATGAAACTCATACAAAAATGAAAAACATCTCACCATCTATCCTCCCCAACTTTTATGGATTACGAAGTGAGGATCCTGAAACATTTCTGTTTGAGTTTGAAGTCGTGTGCCGAACCTATGACTATATGGAAGACTCTCAAAAACTCAAACTGATTCCTTCAACATTGAAGGGATCTTCTTTGAAATGGTTCATGGGATTAGCTACTCAATCTATTAGGACTTGGAATGATATGAAACAAACATTTTTGGATAGATACTCGGACTATTGTATGCCCACCAATCACAAGGATGAGGTATTCAAAATGATGCAAAAAGAAGATGAAAAATTGGAAGATTTACTTGAAAGATTTCAATACAACTTGAAAAGAGCAAAGATGAGCAATTTAGATGATGAAACCTTGAAAGCCCTCATATTAAAATCCATTAGAGATGAATGGATAGATATTTTAAACATGATGGGGAAAGGAGACATTTCTCAACTTCCACTTCGTGACATAACAGAACTATGTGTTCATCTCTCAAGAGGAAAATCTAAAACAGGAAAAGGGCCTAGGGATCCTTCTCTTATCAGGGCTAACAAATCTGCAACTGGATCAGTAAGTAGGGCAGAGATTGGCAATATGCTTGATGAATTCAAAATTGATATCTTAGGGAGCCTTAGTGAACAACTAGACACCCTTAAAATTCAAAACAAGCAGAAAGCAGAAACTGATGCTCTAGCCATCTTTTGTCCGAAATGTAGGAAGAAACATGCTTTAAGGGAATGTCCCTTGGATGCAAAAGTTGTAGAAACATGTATGATTTGCTCAGAAAATCATGAGACCAAGGATTGTCCTTCAATCCCTGGACTCAAAGCTGTTTTTCAAGAAGATCCAAACTCAGTAGAATCTCTCTGTTTTGTCGCAAGGAGACCTTGGCAGGGACAACAATCTCAAGGGTTTAACAACCCTATGAATCTTCAAACCCAACCAAATTGGAATCCTTGGCAACAACCTTGGCCCCAACATCAAAATTCATATCAGCCATGGGTACAAGGGATGCAAAATCCTTATGGGAGATTTGCTCAATTTTATCAATATCCTCTATCTTTTCAAAATCAACAAGCTCCACAATTTCCAAGCCAAAATCCACAACTTTCATTGCCATTTCCACAACAACAACCTTCTCAACAAAATACAAATCCTCAACTCATGCTCCCATACCAACAGAAGACAAATCAACTTCCAGCTCGGCCATTGCCAAATCCTAACAATAAGAATCCTCAAACTACTTATATGGTAGAAGGACAACAATTTCCTACCTATATGATTGTTCCTCTCAACGATGTACAACTCAGATCTGGTAGAGTTTTAGAAAAACCTTCTATAGACATTCAAGAGAAAGATACCTCTGAGGAGGACTCTCTTCAAGTCAATAAGGATTCTAAGGAAGAATCTCTTCAAAATTCAAAAATTCAAAAAGAAAAAGAAAAGCTAACATCCACAACTCCTATAGTTGAGCAACCTGTATCTTCATCTACACCTCCTTTTCCGGAAAGACTACAAATTGATAAGGGGGTGGAAAAACAAATTTTTTTGCCTAACTATGACTTTCTAGATGAATTGAAGAATGTTTGTATCAAGATTCCATTACTACAAGCCATTCGAGAAATTCCTATTCTAGCAAAAACCATAAAGGAGTTGAGTTTCAAAAGACCAGGAAGGAAACTAAAAGACACAAGAAGAATCCACCTGGTAGGAAAGATTGCAGATATTATGATGGGAAAAATTACCATGCAGAAGTATGTAGATCCAGGAAGTCCAATTGTCAAGACACATAAATGGGATAGAAATTCCAAACACATTGATTGACTTAGGGGCTGCTATTAACATTATGAGTAGACAGACTATGGACCAGCTAAAACTTCCTAACCTTTTTTTTACACCTACTTTACTGCAACTTGCAGATCGATCAATTATTAAACCAGATGGTGTATTAGAAGATATTTCAGTCTCCTTAGATTCTTGGGAATATCCAGTAGATTTTATGATTTTGACTCCCAAGAGTAATCTAGGAGGGCACCCACTTATCTTAGGAATACCTTGGCTAGCCACAACTGATGCTTTTATTAGTTGTAGATCTGGGGACATGTATATTTCTAATGGTAATTCGACAAAGAAATTCAATTTGTATCCTCCAGCAAAAGCAATTACAGAAGTAGGAGACAATGAATGGGTTGATGATGAGGACAGTATACAACCTGTCTTTACCATTTTTGAAATCAGTGAGGATAGTCAAATTCTGAACACATTAGAAAATTTTCAGACATCTTCAGAATATGACCCCACACAATTTCAGTTGGAATCTGACATAGAATATTTATCATCAAGACAAATGTCTCTTTACTCTATGGAAGAGTTCGGTAGTTCTACCATTGAGATTTTTCCAGGAAAAACATTAAATATCAACAAAAATTTGGAAAAATCACAACAGGAGGAACTAACCAAAATCTTGCAAAAACATTCTACTGCATTTGCATGGGAGTATACTGACATGAAAAGTATTGATCCTAAGACTTGCATCCATCATATCTATATTGAGGAAAACAATAGACCAATCAGACAACCTCATAGAAGGATGAATCCAAATCTTAGGGAGATAGTGAAAGAAGAGCTCCAAAAACTACTCAATGTAAACTTCATTTATCCAATTTCAGATAGTCGATGGGTTTCTCCTTTGGTTATAGTACCTAAAAAGAATGGTAAATGGAGGGTATGCATTGATTACAGGGAATTAAACAAAGCAACTTTGAAGGATCACTTTCCTTTGCCCTTTATCGATCAGGTATTAGATACATTAGCAGGCAAAAAGTACTTTTCATTTTTGGATGGTTTTAGTGGCTATAATCAAATTCAGGTAGCACCTGAAGATCAAGATAAGACCACATTTACCTATCCATGGGGAACTTTTGCCTATCGAGTGCTTCCTTTTGGGTTATTTAATGCACCCGTAACATTCCAAAGAGCAGTACTAGGAATTTTTTCTGATCTAATCCATGATTGTGTAGAGGTTTATATGGATGATTTTACAGTTTATGGTAATTAATTTGAAGAGGCATTAGAAAATTTGGAAAAAGTCCTTATAAGATGTAAAGAAACAAACCTTTCATTAAGCCATGAAAAATTCTTTATGATGTTTACTGAAGGGATTGTTTTAGGACATCATATTTCAGGAGATGGGATTAAGGTTGACAGATCAAAAGTTGAAGTCATCTCCAAGTTGCCTATTCCAAATTGTCAAAGAGATGTTAGAAGTTTTCTAGGATTTACTGGTTACTATAGAAGATTTATAGAAAATTTCACTAAAATAGCATCTCCACTCTTCAAATTGCTTACAAAAGACTGTGAATTTAAATGGGATCCTGATTGTCAATTCTACCTTTTGAAATTTGAAGTCACAACATTCAAGCACTCTATTCTGGAGACCAAATTGGAAACTCCCTTTCCATATTTCTACAGATGCTTCAGATACAGCTCTAGGAGCTGTGTTGGGTCAAAAGGATTTAGTCCTTATGCCATTTACTATACCAGTAAAAATTTGACTCCCACTGAGTTGAACTATACTGTAACTGAAAAAGAGTTTTTAGCTGTTGTTCATGCAATCAGTAAGTTTAGACATTATATAACAAGCTATGAAACTTTTATTCATACTGATCATTCTGCGATTAGATATCTAATGAACAAACCTGTTAATAACAAGAAAGAGTGACAAGATGGCTCTTACTTTTGCAGGAATTCAATATTACTGTGTTGGATAGACCAGGAAAACAAAATACAGTAGCTGATTTCTTGTCTAGGATTCATAATTTTAAAGAAGATTCTCCTGTAGAGGATAAGTTTCCTGATGAATACTTGTTTGCAGTAACTATTAAGACTCCTTGGTATGCAGATATTGCTAACTATTTGGTTACAGGGAAACTGCCTTCACATTTATTTCCAAGTGAAAAAGAAAAAATTATTCAGGAGAGTTCAAAATATTCATGGATTTCTAACGAATTGTTGTAAAGCTATGGCGCATCTTTATGACTTAAGATGTGTTTTCGGTGAAGATGAAATGCCTGATATTCTTAAGGCATGTCATGATGAACCATGCGGCGGACACTTTGCGGACAAAAGGACGGCCTATAAAATCCTTTCCTTGGGATATTATTGGCCTTCTTTCTTCAAAGATGCAAAACAATATGTCAAAAGGTGTGATAGCTGCCAAAGAGTAGGGAAACCTACCCTTTCAAATGAAATGCCATTGCAAACACAGGTACTCATTGAACCCTTTGAAAAATGGGCTTTAGATTTCATTGGACCAATTAATCCACCATCGAAGCAAAAGAAGTATATATTGGTTTGCACTGATTATGTTACTAAATGGGTAGAAGCTAAAGCATTAGTATCTGCTACTGAAAATTCAGTTGTTAATTTTCTTTATGAGGATATTTTTACTCGCTTTGGTGTTCCAAGAGAAATTGTAACAGATCAGGGGAGCCAATTCACATCAAATTTGGTGGAGAAGTTGATGGAAGAATACAAAATCAAGCACAGAAGATCTACTCCTTACCATCCACAAGCAAATGGTCAAGTGGAGTCCACAAACAAAGTTCTTGAAAGTATCATCACCAAAACTGTTCATCTACATAGAAGAGATTGGGCAGAAAGGCTTCCTGAAGCCTTGTGGGCCTATAGAACTACATGGAGAAATAAAACAGGACATTCTCCCTATGAACTTGTTTATGGGAAAGAAGTCCTGCTCCCCATTGAGTTCCAAGTCAAAACCTTCAAGATGGCAGTTCAGTTGGGGATGGATCTATCAGAAGCCCAAAAGCATAGAATGGAGCAGTTTGAGCTAGATGAGATCAGACAAGAGGAAATTCTAAGAACTGATCTAGTTCAATATCAAAGAGCTAAATGGCATGACAAATACATCAAAGAGAAGAAGTTTCAAGAAGGAGATTGGGCATTGCTATTTGACTCCAAGTTTAAATATTTTAAAGGAAAATTTTAGACTCATTGGCTTGGGCCATATGAGATTGACAAGATTTTTAACAATGGAGCAGTAAGAATCAAGACCATTGATGAATTTCAAACTCCTCTTATTGTTAATGGCCACAGATTAAAGATCTATCATAAGCCACTCTCAAAACAGGAATTTGTCAAAATGTTTCAAGATAATTTTGTAATAAGGCTAGTGAAGAAGAATCCTTCTTCTCCACCAGCCTAGCCTTTGTTCTTTTTTGTTCATTTAAAAAAAAAATAGTATAAACTTGAAAACCAATCACTGATTGGCAGTCTTATACAGAAAATGTAGGGTGAAAATCAGGAACACCTGACACCCTATATTTTCCAAAAAAAAAAAATTCTCTCTCTCTCATTTTACAAGTTTTATGACAACCCACTCCATTTCATTCCACTTCATTCCACTTCATTCCATTTCATTCCACTCCACTTCATTTCATTTCATTTCATTTCATCTATTTCATTTCATTTCACCAATAAAAATTTTCTTTCATGACCATTTTCATTCATTCAGTTATCATCCATCTATTTCCATTCACCCAAATAATTACTGTGTCAGTTTCCGCAGCTGACACCAGTTTCCGCAGCCAGAAGCAGTTTCTGCAGCCACCACTCTGTTTTTCAAAAATTAACAGTCAGATATTAGTTCAACAATCATGAAATCAAATGCAGGTATGAAGACATATTATGAAGACATGGGGCATTCAAAGACATCAATGAGGAGAAACTGATTGAAGACCAATGAAAAATGGCAAGAATTCCAAGGTATGAGTAAAAAATTATTTCAAATGGCATTCAAGCACATTTTTACATAGTTATAAACCATAGCTCCATTATATGCTATGATTGTGTTGATAATTCCGTAACCATCCCACGATCTCTATACAATTCCCCTCAATCCTTGCATTCATTATTAAACGGCCTCATAATCAAGCCTCCGGTCTTCATTAGTGTTCAACTATACGTTGATACTCCACCTGTAGTTAAGAAACATGGTTGATTTGACTACGGCTTCTCTTAGCCGCACAAAATCCGTAGTCGTTGCATAAACGTGTTTGCATCCACTCTGCAGCCACCCAATTTTAAATATTGCCAGATGCGTTTTACTCCCCCTACTGTTCTATCAATCTCACGACTTCATTTCCATCGTGCTCACATAAGCTTTCACCCCATTTTATTCTCTGTTCCGCTTCATTCCGTGTACCTATTCTCTGATATCCGCTTACAGTCACTGGTCTCCTTCATAAAACCTAATCATCTTTGCCGTCTTACCTCTGTTAAACCCTCTTCACGTAGACAAGTTTTAAAGTACAGAAGAAAGGATGGGTCAGTTGTTGAGAACAGAACCAGAGGGACCCAAATTTATGGAAGGATACCCGCAAGTCAGAGATATATTGAAAAAGGCAAAGTGGCTTCAGTTTATTCAGAAGTTTAAAGGCTACAATAAGGAGGTAACAAAAACATTTGCGAGGTATTTCAATGGTCTGGAGGTAGAAATTGGGGACCTAAAATTTACAGTGACTGAGGCATTCATAGCAGCAGCTACAGAACTCCCTCAAGAAGGTGAACGCTGGTTCAAGAACAAGAGCATTGCCGAAGAAGCCTAGAGAGTGATTCTACGTAACCCAGGTATGGATGTAACCATTTTCAAAAAGGGAATTCCTGTTCATGCTTTAAAAGAGGAATGGGCCAGTTTACTGTTGGTTATTCAAAAGTTTATTACCTGTGAGGGACGTTTTGGATCAATGTACATGTATCATACCCGATTGTTGATGAACTTCCTAGACAACCAGTCCCTCAATATGCCATATTTCTTACTAAAAAGTTTGAAAAAGATGTTTGTAACCGTCCAGAAGCATCTAGGGGACGTAGAACCACATTTATATCACCATGGTCTCGTGAAAATTTTGGTAGAAAAACAATTAAAGGAGAAAAAGGACACTTGGGAGCAGTTCTTAGTTAGAAATTTCTTTGAAGAACCTCAAGAAACTCCTGAAGGAAGTACATCAAAAAGAAGTAGAAGAAAGAGAACAAATGATAAAACTCAAAGCACTCCTACTAACACAGTTGAAAGAACTAGTAGAGAAGAAAGACTGTCTAAAAGGAGGAAGGAAGAGACCAAGGGTAAAAAGCCAATAAAATCAAAAGAGAAAAGAAGCATTGAGGCTGTGTATCAAACCCCTTCCTCAAAAGAAGATCATCAAGTGTTATCTGAGAGACTAGTTCACCTTCAGGAACAGTCATCTATGGCCAAAAAGAAAGGGAAAGAAAAACAGAAGCAAAAAGACAACAGTCCACAGTATGTAAGAAGAAGCAACAGGCTTAAAGGAAAGTGGAAGAAAACACAAACAAAAGGACCTCATTTTATTGATTTGGGAGAAGTAACACCTGAACAAACTCCAGCTGGCCATAGTCCATCTCATTCTCAGCCAAACGTTGAACATAGTCCACCTCATTCTCAATCAAACGTTGAATTTAGTTCTCAAGACGTTGACATGAGCCCTTTTCAGCCAGATTTTGAAGTCAATTATCCTCCACAGCATTCTGGGGACATTCCAATGAAAACGACACCCGAGATAGATCCAAAGTAGCAAGAAGTGTATGATTACATATAATCTTTAGAAAGAGCAGCCATGGGTCCCAGCACTTCATCCACTCAGCCTCACACAGCGCAAGAAGCTCTAGTCCAATCATTGAAACAAGAAGTCTTTGAGTTGGAGGTTTTAAATAGACATATTAAAAATGAAAATGAAGCATTAAAGGAGAAAAACAGATTGGACAAGATCATTCATGACAATACCATGCTACATCTGGGACTATGGCAGAAAAAGAACAGGAAATTGAAGAAGAAATGCCAAAATTTAAGTAGAGCACTGATTAATATAAAATTCAGATGCTTGATGAATAAGCCCAGGATGTTAGCAGCACCAAGGAAGAGGAGAAGAGGACTAGATGTACTGGCAGAGGTATCAAGGCATATGAATTGAAAGAGGATGATCAAAATTTTGGTTGCATGAGGACATCCAACACCTTCACAGTGGAGGTATGTTGAGTCCCAAATCTGCATCTTTCTTGTATACCTTTCTAGACTTTTTCCATTTACTTGGACCTCCTAAGTCATCAACATCATTGCATATTAATCATAAAATAGCATTTAAAGTGGTTTTTTTAACTATGTTTTGTGACTGCTGTTTGAATTAGATTTTTGCTCATTGAGCTGCGGAATCTTGTCACTTTCCGTAGCTGCTTCAACTTTCTGCAGCCATTTTGTTAAATTCTATATTGCAGGTGTCTTCAGGGAAATCAAGCCACATGGGCAAGTTGGAAATGACATGGACATGGACCGAGTCCTATTGGCTCATTCGAATTCACTAAAGAAGGTCGTGGTCAAATGAAGCCAAGCGACAGTCAACCTAAGAGTCCTACGGTGACAGAACTCTGTTTTTCACCACGTGAAGACTTGCGTTGCCGTTTCTAAATCACAGGAGACATATCAACACCTGTAAACGGCTCCATAAGCCGAATCCAATGACCACTCTCCTTAGATTTAATCCTCACGGTAGCCATGATGCTAGATTTCTGGACGTGGTGGTTCACGTGTCTTGTATCAGCGCAGAATGTAGGAAATTAGTTATGACATTCTCTGTTATAAATAATGCGTCCTCATACGCATAATAGTTAGCTGCTGTAATGTAATTTGCTGGATAGAAAGCCCACTGTACCGTGACATTGTTTCTTTGTTATGACTGCATTTTAAATTTATGAGAAGACTCTGTTCATAAGCATAATTCGTGTTTGATAGCTGCTTCCCGAGGATTGTGCAGAGGGCCCCTGCACACGCCGAGGTTTTGTGTATTACTGTATAGTTTCATGCTTCATTTATTTACATTCATTATGCCATAATCCTTCACGTGTATATATTACATCTTTTATGGTATTAACGTTTTATTTATGTTCATAATTTTTCATGTTTTATACTGCTGTTAACTGATTAGTGTCTTTGTTTCAGATTATAGTAGGCAGCCCGGGCATTTGCACATAGTTTACAATGACTAATGACATGGAATCAATCTTGTCCTTCTGCTGATTTCTTTTTCTTAGTTTTTAATTCCAGCATTGTTTTATTCATTTCAGTTTTGTACATTTGCTTTACTAGTTAGTTAGATATTAACTGCTCATGTCATTATCAGTTACCTCCGAAAGCCATAGCGAGACTAATGGTGAGGGATTGGAGTATGAGTGTGTAGTTTGATAGTAGTTTATTTTTCTGCAAGTTAGATATTAAATTTCTCATGTCATTATCAGTTACCTCCGAAAGCCATAGCGAGACTAATGGTGAGGGATTGAAGTATGAGTGTGTAGTTTGATATTAGTTTATTTTTCTGTAAGTTAGATATTAAATTGCTCATGTCATTATCAGTTACCTCCGAAAGCCATAGCGAGACTAATGGTGAGGGATTGAAGTATGAGTGTGTAATTTGGTATTAGTTTATTTTTCTGCAAATTAGATATCAGATTGCTCAAGTTGTTTATGATTACCTCCGAAAGCCATAGCGAGACTAATGGTGAGGGGTCAGAATATGAGTTGATGTAATTTGATTTTAGTTTTACTTTGCTTGCAATCTTTGGATTTCTTTGAGTACAATTTCTTTTGTGTTTAGACAGCAGCAAGGGTAATGGTTTTCATGATCAATAGTTCACTGTTTGTTTAACTAGAATAGTGGCACATTTTCATTTTCTTTTAGGAATTAATTTTGTCATCATATAGTTCAAAATCCTTTTGAAGTTTGAAGTTTGGGAAATTATTATAAAGGACATCATTGCCTTGAACATTCATAACCATACTTGTCTTTTAGAATTTCCATCTCACATTAGGAAACCAACCAAGATAAGTAAAAACCCAAAAATGACAAAAAGTAAGAGATAGGTTATCTTGCACATATAGTGCGCCACACTTCGTCAGCGTACGAATCCCGGATTGACAAATTAATGTAGCAATTTAGGACACACTAAATTGACCAAACAGAGACTTGGTCAGAATGATAGTATTCACTCTGAATTTCTTTTTGTGGAACAAATGTGTAGTTTACTGCAAAATCAATCACTGACAAAATGGTCCCTTGTGGAAAAACTTCACGAGATTTTTTGAATTGCAAGTCTTTCCATTGAGCTCTATGGGAATGTTTGGTGTATTTGTAAATTTGTGCCTCAAACTTTCTCAAAACGTCTATCAGAAAAATTTCGTCTTCTAGTAATTCAATTCTTTTAACACTATTTGCACCTTGAATCGATGTATTGATATATTCATATCTTTTCCATTTCACTTTCATGTTGGACAATGATTGATCATTTATATCAATACGATATTTGTTTTGAAATTTAGTCAAATTTCCACAATCATCGCATTTTTTACCACCAACACATTTCTTTTTGTAAAATAGTTCATCGCTTTCTCTTTCACACAGAATTTGAGATATGAAATCACGGATAGTGGAAGGAGGAGGTGAATCCTTCCATAATGTTCTACCGAAATCAAGGAATGTGTCATAATATAACTCAAATTCCACATGATAACGGCAACAAGTGTCGCGTACGGTGATAGGTTTTACATACCATGGTTTTTGTTGAACAAAAGCACTGAGTGAAACATGAATTTGACGATTCTCTTCTTTGAACTTGTTGAATAACTCTATCTGAGTGGTTTCCAAGAAATATTTTTCATGTTTTTTGTACTGATTTCGTGCTATTCTTCTTCGCATCACATGCCTTGCAGTTGGCGAAACACGTGAATTGTTCTTCCAATATTCATATATTATTTTTTTAACATTTTCTCCAAGTCTATCTTTGTATGGTTGCCTACAAATAGCTCTCCAACAAGCGATTTCATCATTTACATCTATTTGCAGCCGAAATTTCCGATGTTTGTGCGAATTTTTTCGCAAGGTTCCCAGTGCTCGTGCCATAGATGTTACCAAACGATTCTCCTGAGTACTTGATGAAACCATTGCCATCTGTATTCCTCTACGTACAATTGAAACATCTTTCTCTCTAGATCTCTTAATTGACTTTATAGCACCACTCATATTTTTTATCACATCTTCCTTCATTTTTTTATCTTTGGTTGATTTTCGAATACCCAATAGTGTCGTAGCTTCTTTTAATTTCTTAATGATAGAAGACCTTTCAACATTTGAGCCTGAACTGTCACCCGCTCATTTAAGAAATACTTTTAAAAAATGCAGTTAACACGATATCGTATAGCATGGTCAGGTTTTTTATCTCCATATGTGTGAGTGTCAACATTTTCTAACATCTCATTATGGATAGTGATTTCATCTGTACATATTCGAAAAAATAGTACATATTCAATAAATAACTAAATTAATAAATATATCTATAATTTCAATGATATGTGCATGTGTTTAATATATATATATATGTGTGTGTGTGTGTGTGTGTGTACATACCTTGTGATTCAATTTCTTTATTTGGATTTCTTTCAATATTTTCACCATCTTCAATCATTGGTTCAATATCTCTTTCACTTTCTCTTTCAAAATTTTGTATCTCATCATCAATGCTTTGAGGAATATCTCTGTCTGTTTACATTAAACAAAATATTTTTCAAATTAGTTCATCAAATAAAAATTAAGCTTCACATTTTACATTAGAAAATTTTTAAATATATCAATAAATCATAATATTTATATTTACATACCTGTTTCAATTTCTGATTGAGGTTGATTTTCCTCTTCAATATTTGAGAGGGCTTCTAACTTTCTTTTGCGAGATTGTCTCATCTCTTCTCTACGTTCTTCAGGGTCTCTTTTTCGATCATATTTTCTCGCACAAGTTCTTCGATTTCCCATGATAATAGGGTATGAAGTTCAAAAAATTTCCTTCAAAAAATTAGACAATAACTTGATTACAAAAAATATCACAAAATATTTAATTTAAAAAAACTCATTTTAAATTTTTTGCAAAAAATACATACTCCAATCCAAAACACTTACTTTAAAAAATTCGAGAGAAACATTTCTTATAAAAATGAAACGAAGCTCAAAATATTTACTTCAACTCAAAACACGTACATACCTCTAAGAAATGTCTTTTGAATGTACGTCCAAGAAAATTTTTTAAGTCCAAAACAATTTTTTGCAAAATCAGACCGCCTCCAAGAAATGTCTTCCAAAAAAATTCTTTAAACCCAAAACAATTCTTTACAAAATCAATTTGCTTCCAAGAAATGCTCTTAAATCCAAAATTTGAAGAAATTTTTTTAAACCCAAACCAAGATCTTTGTAAAATCAGATGAATCAATTTTCCCTAGGTCACATGTTTGAGACTGAATTCTAGAGCATGCAAAAACCCTAAATTATTCACACCATATCTCTGAAAATATAGTGAACCAAGATCTAAAATATCTACACAGCGTTCACCAATATTTCGGCTCCACATGGTCAAAATTTCAGCTTCTAGAACTTTGTAGAAAAATCGTTATAGCAAAAATACAAAGATGACCTGTTTGAAGCAACAAAACCCTAGAATCCAAAGCTTGATACCAAATTTTATGTAGCCAGCTCACAAAACAAAATAAAATGTAGAGCAACGAATTAAAAATTATCCTCTTCGAGGGGGAAACCTCCTTTACATTACATAAATGAACAATTCTTGGATGATACAAATGACAAGACCTCCTTGGTATATATAGGAGTCTAAGGGGCACAATATATTTAGAGCCTATATAAAAATAATAATATAAGGGCAAAACAATAACAATAATCGAATTCTACGGGGCACAACAATAACAATATGGGGTCTACATGGGCACAACAATAACATTAGGGGGCTACACTAGTAATATAGGGACCTAAGAGTTCATCATGGATTTCCTTTAAGATGTCAAACACATCCTCTTCACGCACACACCTACGGATAATAAAATTTGGCCCAGTGTAGAAGGTTTCTCCTTGGATCCAGGAATATGAGGCATTGATTTTAACAATTCTCTTATTTTCCCTAGCATGACAGGTGTGAGTGGTGTGCCTTGTAACTAAATAAATTGTTATATCTATGAATGATGGAGATTTAGTAGAAAAAACAAAGAAGTGCTTATGAGCGAAGAAGTCATCAGCAAGGACTAGTTAACTTAGATTATCAATTCAAGAAACAAAATCAGCTACAACATTAACTCTAGCAAGTATATCTATTTAATAGTAATATTAAATTCCTATAATAACAATAACCATCGAGTGACCTGGAAACTTGTCAAAGATTTATTCTTTAGATACTTTATATCAGAGTGGTCAATGTGAAAAAATACTTCATATCCCATTATACAGTGTATGAATTTGTTAATAGCATAAACTAAAACTAAGATTTTTTTTTTGTAACTAGTCTTCTTCCTATCCTAGTGTTGCTCTAATAGTAGTTTTTGAGGAATCAATGGATATGTGAAATGGAAGGGACCAATTAGATTCCCTCGGGACAAATTCCTTAACCAATTTCTCCTTTAATTCCTCTAAAGCATGTTGGCAAGCATCAATTCAAGAGAATTTAGTATATTTAGCTAATACATGGAAAAGAGGAGAAATTATTCGAGAAAAAAATTCAATGAATATTCTGTAGTAACCCACGTCCTAGAAAAATCCTCACCTCCTTCTGCAATTTTGGTACAGGCGGGTGTATAATCAATTCAAATTTAGTAGGTTCCACCTGTATACCTTCTCTATAAATGAGGTGGCCAAGGACTATCCTCGCATTAAACATCAATATGCATTTTTTCTTACTTAAGGCGAGGTTAGCCTCTTGGCACCTAATCAATATTTTCTTCAAATTATTGATGGATTCCTAAAAAGTTTCATAATATATGGAAAAATCATCCATATACTCCTCAACGTGCTCAAGATAAGCAAAAATGGATAGAATTTCCCAATGAAAGGTAGAAGGGGCATTACATATCTCGAAGGGGAGAACCTGGTAACCAAATCTTACTCACAGACAAGTGAAAGTAGTATTGTCCTGATTTTCAGGTGTGATCTATATTTGGTTATAACCATTGAAGTTGTCAAGAAATGAGAACTACCTTTTACTCGTGAGGGTATCTAGTATTGATTGTTAAATAGGAGAGGGAAGTAATATTTGAGGGTGGATTTATTTAACTCTTTGTAGTACACACTAATTTTCCACCTCCAATATTTCTTTGAGACTACTACCAATGGGGAGACCCATCAACTATCATAAATAAGGTATATAAAACTGAAATCTTTGAGTTTTTGAATTTATTCTTTTACAATGTCCCTGAGCATGGGGTTCATTCATCATTGGGGTTTTCAGTCAATTTTCCCCCCTCTTAAAGATAAATGTTGTGAATACAAGTCTTAGGAGGTATGTCGCTCATGCACACCAACATGATATTGCAACATTTTTACTAATTTCTCTTGTTGGGATGGTTTGAATTATGGCTTAATGTATAAGAATTTACCCAAACTCGCCTCTAAAAGTGTAGCACCGAGCTTGTGAGTATACATGGAAGTCACTATTTCTATAACGATGATGAAGTTTTATAATCACAACTCTCTTGTAGACTTGGACTAAAAATATGGTGGAATAATCCTGAATTCTGCAAGGTGTCCAAGTTAACGAGAAAGTTGTGAGTCTCTTTTTCCTCAATACATTCAATAAACTTGAAAAGCCTAGTCTATAGTAGAATTGGACTAGATCTCCTCATCATTGTTTTCATCATCTAACCATAATGTGTCATGAACCTCCTAAATGGATCTAGTGGGAAGATAAAGGGTGAAATTCTTCCCTGAATCCCCATGTGCAATAAAAATTTCATTGGAGTGACAACCGATATAAGCAACAATCATGGTGAGCCATGGATGTACCAAGATCAAAGGATGTCACGTATAGTATTTTTAGGTTGAAGGACTATAAATTCAACGGGGTATTCCCATGAGTCAATGGAGTTGATCATGTCATCCATAAAACCCTCTAGCTTGATTTTTTGATCTATCAGCAAGCTCTAGGACAATGGGTGTAGGACGCAAGTGAGTTATCCCAAGCTACTTCATGGTTTCTCAGGTCATGATATTGAAATTTTCTCCTAGGTAAATTAGAACATTAGGGAAAAGGATGTCACTAATTTGGATAGAGACAAATGGCCTTCCGAGGTCTGTATACTTTTCAACAAGAGCACACCTTGTCATCAATGTGGCTCCCTTTCCAACAAGCTAGATAGCGTGAGGCTCTATTCTCTTCCTACCTGTATTATTCATGCATAGTTACCGGATGGTCTTTGTGTATATGGGAATCAGGCTTTAAGAGCCTACAGTATAAGAAATTTAATGCAAATATTCCTCAGCTCAGACGCCAAGTAACACTTATGGGTCATATCAACTTTCCCCCAAGCTAACCGCTCTAGGTAGGGTTGAGAATATTTAGCTTGAGGGTATGTTGTATATGGTGCAGGGTAATACTGATGTGGTGGTGTTGGGTATGATAAAGGAGAATATGAAAGTCCTCTCCACCCCTATTTCCAAGGGGAATTTTGTCTAAACTTTTGGGGATACCATTGCCATGGTGTCGAAAAATTCCAATTCTAAAATGAGTGTTTTTATTTTTGTCCATGAAAACTAGGAATGTTGTGCAGGTTCATAATACATACCTGAACTTACCTGTTTCCATGGTTTTTTCCCTACCATCGTATCGAATGGTTCAGATGTCTAGTTCCCCTCCTGAAATATTGCCTTCAAACTGGGAATGGAGGGACATTCATCCATGTAATGTTCACTTACAAAAATAACACAAATTTTAGTGGCATTTGCAGGGAAATCACATAATGGGTGCTTTTTTCTACATTTTGGTAAAAAAATAGAAACTGTAGCTTTCTCTTCTTCTTGCTTCTTTTTAAATTGTAAAACATTTAACTATAGATTCAAATTTTTAAGCAAGTCAGTTTTTAATTTTTCTAGTAAATTCCCAAGTTCAGTTCTAATTACACCAGTTGTTCCAAATATGATATTTAAAAAAAAAAAAAAAAAACTATCTCTTAATCCCCTACTAGATATGGATTGACTGTGTGAATATTTCCTGCACAAATCACAAATATTCTCAAAATTCATTTGAGACACATCTTTATTGGGTTATGGTCCCGTAGGGTCAAGTTTTGAGTACATTTTGGGTTAAGTTTTTTTATAATGCATTGAATGCGGGAATTCAAGGAACTTTGGGGTGGGTCAAAGATCCTTTATCATCGTAATGGGAAAAAGGGAAACATGAGGCTCCAACCACGGTTTGAGACCATGGTATTTGCGCATGTTAGCCCTATAAATATGTATGATTCGATTCAAGTTGAAGATATCAAAAAATCTCATGTATCGTGAATGAATGTAAGGTGATCTGAGTTTGGGAAAAGTCTGTGTTAGACTGGGTTAGACAGGCTCCTGCTAGTTGTGTGTGCAAAGACCTGAGGAAGAGTCCCGAGCTGTGGTCAAGGACCCTGTTTTTGTGTGTGCAAGAGAATATTATTGTATTGATTGAAGATCTATTAATAAAGAGAAGAGTTTGGTGAATTTCGATGTACTTGTGTGATTTCCATGTTTATGTGTTACTGCATTGATTTACTTATAGATTTGTTGTTGTTAGTGAATCTACTGTTAGCTAAAGTTATGATCCTTGTATTCGTGTAAGTATTTCATATTGGTTAGGGTTTATGTTAAAGGATAGAACTTTGTAGTTGCTCAAGATTTATTCTAGTTTTTGTTGAGTTAGGTGTGAATAAGGGTAATTGTCTGTTTTGCGCAAGACTATATTGAGGTTAAGGTTTTCCTACGTTAGATCAGAATTGGGTTAAGGAATTCATTGCAGAGGACAGTAATCATTAGATATGATAAGAAGGGATAAGATCCACATCATACACTCCCTCAAGGTGCGGACCTGGTTCCAGCACCTCCCCATACTATTTCAGTTGAGACTTCGGCCACCCACATTGAGTGAATGTTCAGAAGAGGTCCACCCAGCTCTACCTGTAGTGGAAAAAATTACAGAGAAAACCTAGAGGAAGATTTTGTGTATAGCCCCCTCAAAGGTAGATCTGAAAACGACAAAGAGTCTAAAAAAATTAGTTATGGTGAATCAGCGTACTCCGAATAAAATATCCAAATTACAGTTCAGATCCCATCCACCCCACTTCCCAATTCATATCTCACTATTAGCTCATCCACCCCACCTCCACCTCCACCACTAGCATATAATATGGCTAGCTCCATGAAGTTGCAAAAATTTAGGGGGGTTGGAAATGAAGACACTGAACAATTCAGATTTGTCGCAGAATCTGTGTGGACAACACAACAAGTCAATGATAATAGTGTTAAGAAAGCGCAGCTTGCTACTGCATTTCAGGAATGCGTGTTGTACCGGTATATGAGTTATCCAACAAGAAACCCTAATGCAATGATCGATGATCTCAAAATCACATTGAAGGAGAATTTCAGAAAGCCAAAGTCATATGCGAAATGTGTTACGGAATTGAAGGATATCCACCAAGAAGTAAATGAAACTGTATGGGAGGAAGATCAATGGTTGAAGCGTACCATTAGAGAAAGAGGTTTTACTATTGATGATAAGTAGCACAAAGAGTAGTTTATTGCAATGTCGATGCCACATCTGCACCTGCCTCTATCTCAGCAGAAGATTGAGACACAAACCGAAGCTGTGGAAATCGAAATGAAATTAGAAGCCTTTCCTGTGCAGAATATGCAGGTCAGGGTTCAACAAATCTAGAGCCAGTTGGCTACCTTACATTTATAACTACAAAGTTTGCAGATATAAAAATGAAAGGACGTGCACACGGATGTATGGTGTGTATGCTGCAAAGGTGAAGGACACTACAAGGATTATTGCCCTATATTTGGTGATTATTTGGAAGTTAGAGGACCTATTCCAATTAAGAATGTGGCAGGGCCTAGTGAGAACCCTACAATGTGTTGCACGATATGTCAAGTAGTTGAAGAGTACGCAAGAGACTTCTGCCCCAGAATTGGTAAATATGTTTCAGGTCTCAAATAGTTGTATTGCACATTTTGTCGACCTATGGGACATGATGAAAAGAACTGTCGCAGCTTTGATCTCATGGTTGAATATGTTTCTTCTTGTAGAATTCAGGTGGAAGGTAGAGGGATAGATTCACCTGCATCGCCATCTAGGAAAAGTGGATTTCAGGGCAGGGGATGAGGAAGAGGAGGAGGAGATGGTCATGGAAGGGGCTAGGTCATTTGTTATCATCGTGGAGATGTTGGCCATTATGCGTGTGACTGTCTGAACCAAACACAACAATCGTGTAGGTATTTTCAATAGTTTGATCATGTTATTGAATATTGTCCTATGTTTTTTGAAAAAATGTAGGAAAAGAAAACATAGACACCCACGTTGAACGTTTATATGATGAAAGTAGAACCACGTGATGAAAAAGCTAGCATGAATATTGTGACAAGAAGTGTTGCAGCAACTAGAAAAGATAAAGTAGAAGGTAAGAAAGCTGCTACTAATGTTTGGGTCCAGAAAGCTCCTAAGAAAAATGAGGGGTTTATTTTACAAAGGGAGAAGGAAACATGCGTTTAAAAAAATAAGGATTTCACGGATCCTGACACATCGACATCTAAGGTACCAAGCAAGCCTACCATAAATACCGTCGAAGGGGCTGAGCCTGCTGATATGAAACCATTTTTGCAGGTTTGTATCAAGCTTTTGTGTAATAAAAAGGTAGCTGAGAATCTTCAATATTTGATTGATAGCTGCACCGAGAAACAAAAACCTCAGATGGAGCAAAGGGTTGTCAATAAAATATATAAGAACAAGAGAAGGACTAGTCGAGAGATGCACTTAATTTCTCACATAGGAGAGTTTGAGATGGATGAGGTCATTTTGGATCTAGGCTCTCATGCAAATGTACTACCAATGCAAACATGGAAGAGAATGGGAGAACCTAAGATGGAATGGTCCAAAATTCAACTGCGCATGGCAAACCAGCAAAATATTATCCCAACTGGTAGACTCTCTGGGATGGTAGTCGACATTGAAGGAGTTAAGGCACTTGTTGACTTTGAAGTTATTCAAATTGTTGATTATACAAATCCATACCTTAATTTTTGGGGTCTGGATTGGGCTATTGATATGGAATCTACTATCAACCTCAAGCATAGAAGTATGGCATTTGAAAATAATGGGACAAGGGTTGTGGTCCCTCTGGACCCTGTAGAAGGAGCAAGATACACAGAACCAGTGTGAGAAGAATATGCAGATGAATATTTTGATCATGTCTACAAACTAACTGTGAGGGATGAGGATTGGATCAATCCTAAAACAAATAGTAGACTTAGCTGGGAGAAGGATAGTTCATGCTTGTTAGACTTGGATGAGGAATTGGAGAATTGGCAGAACTGGTTGTATGAAGTTTCTACACTGCGTTGTAATCAAGTAACCAGATCTATGCATTGTATATCCTCTAAGGTACGTGAATTACCCTACTATGATGGTATAGGAAGTGTCAATTTATTTTTAGAAGAACTTGAAAAGTTTTTTCTAGAGGCACAACAGTTCCATGTGCTTGATCTATTTCTACGCTCAACCCCAACATACTGGTGGGGGACGCACAAGGAAAATTTTGCTGATTGGGAAGAATGTAACTGCATGCTGCGACGACAATACCTGGATGAAAAGAAACCCTAATACTTGGATGAAAAGAACCTATACATGCTAAGAGGATCCACACATTCATTTAGCCAATTGGACTGCAGTTTTGGGAGAGGAGCAGAAGCTAGAATGGGTGCATATACTCATTCATACTTTAAGCATGATACCCATGAACTGGTATCTGGAGATTGAGCTGCAGTGTGGCAATGCTGAATGGGTTGCACTGAAATATAGTTTCATATTAACATTTAGTTTTGAAAGTGGATTCTAGTGCCTCAATGATGCACTGCAAGAGATTCAAGATGGTACCTTTGGTACCTTTGACATGCTAAAGGAATCAGAAGAATGGCCCTTACCAGCATGGGATACACAAATGAAGGATGCAGTTGACTGTCAGAATGTGACAACTGAAAACACTGAGGAGGACCCAAGAAACATCAATATTCCTGAGATTGAAGAATACCGAGTAGTCGCTGGGCCTGAGGTCGAATTACCAAATGTGACTGAACCTGTGAAGACTAGGCAAGTCAATATTGGAACAGAGGAACAACCTAATTTTTCCAAAATAGGAGATTATTTGGATGAAGATATAGTGGGTAAAGTTTGCAGAGCTTCTCACTGAATACCAGGAATTTTTTCCTATAAAGTTTTCATAGTTAAAAGGGATTATTGGAGATCTTGGTGTGATGAAGATCACTTTGAAACCGGATTCTCAACCTATGAAACAACACCTTTACAGATTAAATCCAAGGTATAAGAAAAAGGTCAAAGAGGAGCTGGAAAAGATGGCTGATGTAGGAATTATTGAACCAGTGGAAGAATTAGATTCAGTTAGCCCTATGGTCGTCCAAGAAAATAAAGCTGAAGGTAAAATCAAGATTTGTTTTGATCTCCACAAATTAAATGATGCTTGTGTACATGATCCTTTTCCAACTCCATTCTCGGATGCAGTCTTAGACAATGTCGGAGGGCAAGAGGCCTTCTCATTCACTAATGGATTTTTAGGGTATCATCAGATAAGGATCGTACCTAAAGACCAAAGTAAGACAACCTTTGCGACAGAATGAGGATCCTTCCAATACACAGTGATGTCATTCCAGTTGAAGAATGCACCAACTATATTTTCGCGCGTAGTATTTTTTGCTTTAAAGACTATATCCATACGTTTTTAGAAGTATATTTTGATGATTGTATTGTCTTTGGATTAGTGAAGAAACATGTTTCCATCCTACGTTTAATGCTGAGTACTTGTCATAAGTAGCAGATCTCACTAAATTTGAATAAATGTGTGTTCTAGGTCCCTTTTGGTAATTTGATGGGCCATATTTTCTGTCAACGAGGATTGATGGTAGATGCCGCCAACACTAGCACATATGGCCCAATTTCCAATGGCCAAAATGTCACTCTTGCGACACATAAGCGTCCCAAGAGAAAAACTCTTAGGTGGGGCAAAACATTATTTCTAATGACGTCGCAATTTTGACACTTGAGTTAACTGTCAGTAGAGCAATACTAACTTTGATGTTTTTTGGAAGCGTCGCAATTCCAACGTTTCAAACTAGTCATCGCTCTTCCAATGTTACACACTTTGTTGCTCTTATGACATTGAAAACTTCATCGTTATTTCGACGTTTCAACATTCATCGCTCTATCGACAGTTTGAACTTCGTCTCTCTTCTGACGACTAATAGCACCACAAACTGACGTTTATCATCGTCACTCTTTTGACGATTAACAACACTAAAACCAACGTTTATATATTCATCGCAAGTCTGAAATTATAATATGTTTTCCGCAACACCGACGTTACCAAATTTTCATCACAAGACCGACGTTACAATATATTCGTCGCAAGACCGACGTGACGAAACATTCATCGCAAGACCGGCATTAAAATATGTACGTCACAAGACCAACATGACCAAACATGTGTCGCATGTCCGAAGGTAGTGAAACTTTGGAATACCGACAACAACAAACACATGTGTAAAAAAATAATGTTGCAGACCAATTTCATGTTTTGTGATGATAACATTCCTGCCTATTCATTTCCCTTCTCCCAAGCTTTGGTCCTGGCATTCTTCTTGAGCGATCTATTCTTGATGACCCGTAGTGATTACTTTATTCTCCCTTCTCCCCTTGCATCCCCAATAGAAGATTTGAAATTTCTTATATTGAGTTCATTACTGGTTGAAGTCCACCCTTGGCAATATGGGAAACCCTATTGATCAAATAAGAAATTTTCATAACCTATCCTTCAAAGACGGTGAGACCATCAAAGATTTTAACCTCTAGTTCATGAAGCTCTTTAATAATATTCTTGAAGTTATATGACCCACTCAACAAGTGGATTTATTCCATTATTATAATAACTTACCCCCTTCTTATTGCCATCGATTGGAAGAAAATAATGTAAACTCTCTTGTTTAAGTTCTACAAACTTTTTGAGAGTTTTAAGAGTAGAATATTATAATAGGTTTACCATTTAATAATTTTGGTCCCAATATTTACATGAATATAATGCTACAAATGATGCAGGATATGCAGAAAAAAATGATCTCTTTTGAGGATATGTTGATACTAAATCCTAAGCTTGCTATAGCTCCTACCTTCAGGATTTGAAAAAGACCTAATTTTGCTCAGCCTGAATAGAATTCTCCTCGTCAATGGTGCAATTTTTGTGATGAAGCCCCTACATATTGGTTCTAGAGTTCGTTGTACTCCAGGGGCATACAACAATGGGCTTACAAGCCTACAGAAAATGGATATTCCTCCTTGGATAGATCAATGGTATGCTTTGATCGATTCCTTGAAAACTAGAGGTTTTTGCTGTGAGCATTAATATTTAGATTTGAATGGAATTCCAAGATTCTATGGATATTGTGATTCAATTAAAGAGAATATCTCTTCATTCATTCAATTCAGCAAAGGAAAATGGTTTTTTTCACGATGAGATTATGATGAGGTTTTTGGCCCTAAGATTGAAGGAATGTGCAAGGGAGTCGTTCATGGGACTTGGCTCAAATCCCTTATAAACCATGGACACCATCCATTCTCTAATTTAAGGGCGTAAGACCTTCAAAATATGTTTACTATTTACCTCTTCCAGAAGGCTTTGATCTACGTCGGTCACTTCCTCGCATCCCACTAAAAGTTTATTTAGAGATTATGTTTTTAATTTCTTCGCCTCTTCCATCACTTTTTCTCCTGGAAATGAAATTTTTGAAGCTTGAAGTAACGACATCATGCTTCTCACTTGTTTATCCCCACTGCAATTTCAGAATAATTTCCCGTTACCATAGTTAAAATTCTCCAATGCACCTGCTTGGGAGCTTAGTAATATAAGTACTGAAATAAATCATGGAAAATTTCAAGAAATAAAGAAGAGTGCTTCCTGATCGATTCTCTCTAATAGAATCTGTTCAGGGTTTAAGAATATAATAACTAAACTAAATTCAAAAAATATATAGATAAATTCAAATATGCTTTTTCCATGTTTCGTAAATGGTATCACCAATTTAATGCAGGTTTTCTCACAAAACACCTAAAAACATCAACAAAAATTATAAAGAGATCTTCTAACTTTACATCAAATAGAAAAAATGGCAGAAAAGTTCCAAACACACAAACCTATCTAATGCATGTAATCCATTGAGAAATCCCTTCAAGATTAATTACAAAGGAATATTTCTCTTTTGCATATTGTCTGAAGGCATTTTGTGCACAATGCGATAGTGTCTCTGACCGGTTACCAATCATTCAAGAAATCAGAAAATTGTATGTTGTCCATAACAACATAGTAGAGGGTCTTGGTCCTCTTCTTGAAGATAATGAAAACACACTTGAAGAAAATATTTTCAGTCCTAAGTTTGAAATTAATAGAGAAACTGTTGAAGATAATTTATAGGCAACCATTGGAGAAGAAATATGCAGGCCTTTGGCCATGTTTGAAAGGAATACAACTTGTGAAGAAATTTTTCCAAGCGGAGGGACAAATTTTAGCCATAAATGTAGACAGGGAGATGTCTAGGAAACTTCTGTAAATATCCAACAATGCAGAGACCCTCATTTCGACCCATATTGAAGATGATAGCGACCTAGTTATTGATTCATAAGCTAGAAAATATGTTGAGGTTGCAGCTAAACAGTTGTATAACAAGAATGCTGAGAATAGTTATTCCTCCAAGATTCAAGTCAATAAAATCAGGGAGGCAGGCCATGATGCCCTTTTCATACAGTCCAAACAGGGAAATAGTCTTCTTCTTTTTTATGTTATGGAGGACATTCCAGACATGCTAGAGTATCACCCCCTGCTTTCAGATCCCAATAGTGGTATTTAAATTCAATGCTATGAGCTCAAAACAATGAAATCATCATCATCATGTGTCGGGCACTATGATAAATCTCAAAATGACAGTAAACACAGATCTGAATTTTTCCATTGCAAATAGAACTCATCATCAAGGACCATCCCTTAGCAAGTATACTGGAACTTTAGAATTGGAACATAGCATCCTGGGCACACGAAATCAATGTGATGGAATCCTAGGCGTTCATGATTTTCCTTTTGAAGCTAAGCAGGAAAATGATGAAATTTTGTTGAAGGATTCCGATAGAAATAGAATGAGGTTTGTTTCCCCTACAGAAAATTCAAATTATAGCCTTATTAAATTGTACTTTAGGGTTTTTACTTCCAAGTATATAATATGAACATTAAAATTATATATAATTTCGCAAATAAAATTAAAAAAGAGAGGATCCAAATGGATCCATTCCACCGTCGAAACATTGCTTTAGGAAAATTTAGAAGCCCCATATCTTTCTTACATTCACAATTATACATGGGTCCCTTATGTAAAAACATCATTACAAGATGGTAGACTTCCTAAATCTTCTACGCAGTACAATACAGTCTCGTGGTTCAAAAAATGAAGTCAATATATGAAGGTGTATAATGGAGAGCACTTCCACTAAACCATCTCTAAAGAAACACTTCACAAGCGAGCATCCTAATAGTTAGTTACACAAAAAATGACCAAAGCAGTTGAGCATAATTTGTCACCATTGACTTCAGTAGCACCACATTTATTATTCCAGTCTCTGCATCAGAAGTAGGAAAACATCACTACTAAGAAGCAATTGCTCATTACAAGCCATTAAACAAATAGAATATAATCTGAAAATACAACACATGAAAACAACCAATCTTTCATCGAGGAACACACGATGAAGCTAACATTTCTAACAAAACACATCAAACTCACAATCAGAATTTCCACCTCAAAACACAATCCTAAACCACTGGACAACACCACATAAAATCTCAAATTCAAAATGCCATTTTTAAAAATAATAAGAAGAGAATGGAAATTGGGCCATTGACCCATTAGTAATATTGGAAGCCTTATAAATTAAAACAATTATATGGATTTACCTAGAGAGTAATGACAATGACTATGCCTTTGATCCTGCGGTTAATGGTACAATCCACTTCAAGATGATTGAGTTCCAATCAATACAAGATGATGTAATTAAATTTAGGCGAAGAGAAGAGGGCCCTGGTCCTCCTACAGACAATGTCTTTAGCCTATGATAGAGGTTCTCACAAATATCAAATAGGACCAAATTCTAGCCACCAAAGGAGAATATTATAGGTTTGAACATGATTTTAACAACATGGTTTTGTAGGAAGTAAAGGAAGTTGATGATGCAACCCTCAAAGAAATGCAGGAGAAAATAAAGGAAACCCCTGTCCATGAGATATTTGAAATTGAAGAGGATCAAAAACCTTTAAAGGAAGGGAACAATAATGGACCAAATGACATAGATTTAGAAAGTGATAAGAAATTCTCTACTGGATTTTTTGCATCAACAAAAGGGGCTTATTTTAGTGAAAAATCCTTTGTCAAGTTAAATCCTTCACATCCAAAGTAGATTGCATGTGAATCCCTTGGTTGTAAAAATCCAACTCCAACTTAGGCAACATGCATACCTTTGACATTAACTAGAAGTGCCATTACTAAATCTAGAAAGACAACTGAAATTACTTTACCTATATTGGAGATATTACTATATTTTCCTAGACACATATCAGCTATAAAAGTCCTTATTATCACTCTAAAAAGGGAATTTTATGTTCAGGTACATAGTCCATGTATACTCATTAACACCGTATAGTGGTGCTTATGTTATAATATAATAGATTTTATATTATAACGAGATAAACTATTCTCAAAATTTAGAGTAACAAAAAATTTAGAATAGCCATTTGTTATGTATGCAAAATAATTATACTCTTTGAGATTTCCAAATTCCTCATTTGTCCATTGTGCCTTCACCGAGCACAGATCATCACTAGATTCATGATCTCTTATTTTGGTTGCTAAGAGGATGAACTACTTATTCAATTTTTTTATGTTTAGCGATGTCCTTAAAGCACATCACAATAGAATAATTTCCCTAATATCATAAACACCTCCAACATTGTGCTCACATATGGCTTATTTTCTCAACAAACAAAATGGATTCAGGATAATCCTTGAAATACAGGCAACATGGAATATTTTCAAGGCATTGTTTAAATATTCGATGATTTCGACCTATTTTGGTCGTATAATCCCATATTGTGGTCTTGACTTGACCCAGTTTAATCGTATATGGGTCCAAATCATCAAATATCTAAATAACACTATATTTCCAATTCCAACAGTCTCCGAGGAAATAGCTAGAGCGTAGTTTTTAAATCTTGTTTCATTTTTTAAAATAAATAAATGGCAATTGTTTTAAACAATCTCAACACAATTTCTAGTTGCATCTTCAAAAAAGGAACATTCCTTTCCATCCTCCCAACTGGAATTATGGTGAACATAATTTTCTAGAACAACAA
This sequence comes from Pinus albicaulis, assembly GCA_034641835.2. Classification (NCBI taxonomy): domain Eukaryota; kingdom Viridiplantae; phylum Streptophyta; class Pinopsida; order Pinales; family Pinaceae; genus Pinus; species Pinus albicaulis. The sequence continues at coordinate 231,056 of JAXQQM020086539.1, forward strand.
CCAACACCTTTGATTAGCACTGTGATGAGGTCAGATACTATAATGAAAGTATCAATAGTTTTCTCATAAAATGAAAGACAATTCCAAACTACTATAAATGCTCAAGAGAGAATTTTTCGTGTGACGGGACCATATAATAAATATGCCTACAATGAAAACAAAACTTCACATTCTATAGAATAAAATTGTATCTACCATCAACCTTAGTAACATGAAACTTGCAATCAACCACAAATGCAAAATTTTCATTGTATTGGACACCAGTGTGCAAAACAATCATTAGGTATACGACTTCACTAATAAGCAATATTTACAGTGTTGGCAATATGATACTTGCAATCAACCACAAATGCAAAATTTTCATTGTATTGGACACCAGTGTGCAAAACAATCATTAGGTATACGACTTCACTAATAAGCAATATTTACAGTGTTGGCAATATGATGCAGAGTGTTGTCCTTGATGGAAACCCACTAAATAAAGATGAAGACATGAGACAGTTGACATGTGTTGTCCTTGATGGCAAACCACTTAATGAAGTTTGTCTTGACCTGATGAACTTGTTAAATGATGTAAATCTAATATGAAATGATGTTTGTCAGCAATATGATGCTAAGTGTTGTCCTTGAATGGCAACCCACTTGATGAAGATGATGACAACTTGCTTAATGAAGTTGTGCTTGATAGAATATGTCTTGATGAACTAAATCTGATGTATCTACAGTGAGTACAGAAGGCAATGAAGAAAGGAATTCAGCATGTGCTAAATCTATGGTGAAAAGAGTATGTCTTAAGGCATACGCGGATTTGCCTAGTAGAAGTCGCGTATGCACGCGGGAAACAACGTGCCAAGTCGCGTATGGGCAAAAACGCTTATAAAGTGCAAAACCAGGGGTAACCACCATGGTATTGACCCATTGTATTGGGTAATGATTCGTCTAAATGACCCCGTTCAGGAATACCATCGGAAGTAATGTAGTTTTGGCTCATGGTATTGAAAAAGGGGCTCATAGTATTGAAAAAGGGCAAACCTATATAAGGAGAAGAAATTCATTGTGCAAATCATGAGTGTGGGTGCAAGATGTCTGAGCTTGAATGAATACTTCTCTCTGAAGTAGATCTGAATGGAAAGGGTTACAGTTGAATGATAAATCTGAATGTATGATGCACCAATGATGAAGAAGGGGATCTGGATCTGAAATGATATTTTATTTGCTAGATCTGTTTATGGAATGATTAGATCTGTGATGAGGCGAACATCTGTCTGAGATAAAGGGTAAAATCTGAAGTGATGTATCTGTTGTGAATAATTGCAATGACATAAAACTCTGAAGAACCATACGCTAGTTCCCCGAAGAGGAAGCGCGTATATACGCGGCTTCGCTGAAGAAGAAGCGCGTTTGCGCAATGAAATTAGATCTATAATATGTACAGAAATATACGTTGGTTTGTGTGATCGGAAGCGCGTATATACGCGACATCAGTAAAAGGAAAGCGCGTATGCAAACTAGGGTTTGCTGAAGTCTGTGGTAAGAAATGTCTGATCTGTTCTGCTGTGTTACTGCTATCTGTATTCTACAGTTCTGAGTTGTCTGTATCAGTCTGGTTGTATGATTGAGCTTAAGTATGTGGAGTGGGTCCAGTCTGAAAATCTGATGAAACGTGGCCTGCAAGTGATGCCCTAAAGGAAGCTTTGGATCCAGTGTGAAAATTGATGAAACGTGGTCCATAAAGGTGCTGAGGGTTGTAGCCTTCAGTCAGGGGGTTGTAGCTCCCTTCCAGGTGAGGCTGGTAAACGAGATCAGGGGGTCGTAGCTCCCTTCCAGGAGAGGCTGGTAAACGAGTCAGGGGGTTGGAGCTCCCTTCCGGGAGAGGCTGGTAAACGAGCGCAGGTGGGTGCCTGCGTGCTGGTAGGAGTCTGCACCAGCACATATGTTGTAAGATGTTTTCTCTATAATAAAATATTGAAGGCTGAGCAACTGCAGCGGTGGTTTTCTCCCGACTTGGGTTTCCACCTAAAAAAAATCCTGGTGTTCATGTGTGATGCTTTGTGTGATGGTTTATTCTGTTCTTACTGCACATGTTTACTGTTTATTGAATATCTGATGAATAAATGATGGAATGGTTTAAGTGAAGAATTAATGACATAATTAGTTCACTGTGTATACGCGAGTTTAATAAAGGGTATTTGCGTATATACGCGAGTCTTCTTCAGGAAAGTAGCGTATGGGTTTTGAAGTAAAGAAAAGTAAAAAGTTTTGAATATGTTGTAAATACTGATTCACCCCCCCTCTCAGTATTTTTCCCAACAATTGGTTTCAGAGCAGGTTCTTCTGCAGAAGCTTGATCGCTTGAAGGAGATCCGTCGCAATGGGAAGTCAAGAAGGAGTGATGTCTATAAAGCCACCTCTATTCAATGGAAACAATCTGATATTCTGGAAGGTACGAACAAAAGCATATCTGCAAAGTCTTGGTGCAGATGTATGGGCAATCGTGGAAGAAGGTTATCAATACCCGGCAAGTATTCCTACTGATGCAGCAGAAAGGAAGAAGTATGAAGTCAATGCCAAAGCAGTGAATGTCTTATTAGGAAGCATGTCTGAATCAGAATTTGCTAAAGTAATACAGCTACATTCAGCAAAATAAATATGGGACAAGATCATTCTGATCTATGAAGGAGATACAAAGGTAAAAAGTGCAAAACTCCAAACTCTTAGAATTGAATATGAAAATTTGAAGATGCATAGTGATGAGAGTATTGCTCAATTCTTCTTACGTCTGGATGATATTGTAAATCGAATGAGAAATTTGGGTGAAACCATAACTGATACTACTCTGGTGGAAAAAGTCCTAAGATCTTTGACTTCAAGATTTGACTCTAAAGTTTCAGCTATTGAAGAAAGGCAAGATCTGCAAACTCTTACTATTGTTCAATTACATGGTATTCTGACTGCTTTTGAAATGAGACAAGGAGGTCCATCTCAAATCAAAGAAGCTTCTTTTAAGGTATCTGCAAGAGGAAAAGAAAAGGAAGATTTCAAAGAATCCAGCTATATATCTGAAGAAGAAGAAGCGAATTTTGTGAGAAAGCTTCAACTAGGTACTGGAAGATTCAAAGGTAAGCTTCCCTTCAAATGTTTTGAGTGTGGAAAAGTTGGTCACTATGCTGCTAAATGTCCTTACAGGGAAAAACGTGGTAAAGGGAAACAAGTTGAAAAGAGGAAGAGTTATTATGCAAATGAAGATGATGATGAAGTGTCTAGTGAAGATGAAGAAGATTCTGACCATGATATTAAACTGCTCATGGCAAAAGAATATAGAGAAGAAAAAGATACTTTTATGGATGCTCTGGAAGACAATGATTTTCTTGAAGAAAACAATCAACTCAAAATAAGCCTAGAAGAAAAGAACATAATCATAGAGACTCTTGAAAACCAGCTTGGAGCAAAGGAAAAACGCATTGAGGAATTGGAGTGTGAAGTAGTAAATCTAAGGAAAGATAATGAGAAAGGAAAAACTCTCAATCTTAGATTTGCTAAAGGTTCAGAAACCTTAGATGAAATTATCAATGCTCAACATTATCCTCTCATAAAAACAGGTCTTGGATATATTGGAGAATCCTCTCAGACTTCAGCACCAAACTATCTAAAGGCAACAACTACTGGTCTACAATATTCTGCCTCTCAACAAAGAAGCAAGGACTCTTTACAGGTAAAACAGGATCATCGCACTTCAAGGAACACTGAAAGGAATAACTTTCAAAGGAGCTCTAACCAGCAGGTAAATCCAAATAGAAGATTTCGTGATTACAAAAATGTCTATTTCAATGGACAATGTTTTACATGTCACAATTTTGGTCACAAAGCTGCTCAATGTGTTGCTTACAAAACCATCATGACACGAGAAGCAAGAAAGAAAAGGTTGGATACTGAACCAAAGAAGAATACCTATAACAAATTTTCTCCTCTTCAAAGTGAAGTTGAATGTGCTTATTGCAATAACTTTGGCCATGAAGAATCTGAATGCAGGAGCAAGATCCAGCCAAAAGAACATGTTCCCTCAAGCTCTAAAGTGTGGAAAAAGAAAGAACCGCCTGTTGAAAATTGTGGGATAGCGTTATTTGTAGAAGGTGAAGAAAATCAATGGTACATTGATAGTGGGTGCTCAAGACACATGACAGGTGACAAAAGCAAACTCCTTACATATAATGCTCTAGAAAAGGAAAAGAAAGTTACATTTGGAAATGATACTCCTGCTGTAATTAAAGGAAAAGGGTCAGTATTTCTAAAAGAAAAGGTGAAAGCTAAAGATGTCATGTATGTGTATGGATTAAGGCATAACCTGTTAAGTGTAAGTCAAATGTGTGATCAAGGAACAGAAGTTGTTTTTAGTTCAAAAGAATGTGTGGTTCGTGATCTTAATACAGGTAAAATTATCATAAAAGGGAAAAGAAATCCAAGCAACCTGTATGTACTGAAAAACTACAAAGATCAGTGTTACTTGAGCAAATCTTCAGAAAATTGGCTATGGCATAGAAGGCTGGGGCATCTGAGCTTCTCACAAATCAACAAAGCAAACAGACTTCAAGCTATTCGTGATCTTCCCAATATTAATCCACCAGAAAATATCATATGCGAATCTTGTCAAATCGGTAAGCAGACCAGAGTACGATTTAATGCCAAAGAAGGATCATCAAGTAAGCCTCTTGAACTCATTCATACTGACTTATGTGGACCTATGAGGAAAAAGTCACTACGAGGGGAAGAATACTATATCTTATTTATTGATGATTACTCTAGAATGTGTTGGATCGGGTTCATGAAACATAAAGATGAAGCATTTGAAAAATTTCAGAGCTTCAAAGCACTGGTTGAAAATGAATTGGATCTAAAAATCAAGTGTCTTAGATCTGATCGAGGTGGAGAATATACATCAAATGAATTCCTTGAATTTTGTGAACAACATGGCATAAAAAGACAGTTCTTTGTAGCTGGCACTCCACAACAAAATGGCGTAGCAGAGAGAATGAATATAACAATTCAACAAATGGCTAGAGCTATGCTTAATGACACTGGAGCACCTGACACTTTCTGGGCAGAAGCAACTCATACAGCAGCAAACATTCACAACAAAGCACATGTTCGGGTAAATAGTGATAAAACTCCATATGAACTCTGGTATGGAAAATCTCCCACTGTAAAGCATTTTAGAGTTTTTGGAAGCAAATGTTTTATCAAAAATAATGATGAAAATCTTGGCAAGTTTGAACCTAGATCAGATAAAGGAATATTTCTTGGTTATCCATCTTCAAGCAAAGCATACAGATGTTATAATGAAAGGCTTCGAAAGATTGTTGAATGTATTGATGTTGTTATTGATGAGTCTCCTGCAGCCCCTAAAGAAGAAAATCAAACAACAAAATAAGATGATGGTGACTTATTCCCCTCTACAGTAAATAGAAATGATATAGACAGTGAATCCAATGAAGAACCTGAAAATGATCTATCTGAAAAAGCTCCATCCAGATACGTTCAAAAGAATCATCCTGAATCTCAAATTTTGGGAGACAAGGAATCAGGTGTACGAACAAGGAGAACTCTTGTGGGATCTTCTAGTCATCTGGCACTTCTATCCACAATTGAACCACTTAATGTCAATCAAGCTAGAAAATATGAAAGTTGGAACCAAGCCATGAATGAAGAACTTGATCAAATTGAAAAGAATGACACTTGGGATTTGGTACCAAGACCACATGATAAAAATGTCATTGGAACTAAATGGATTTTCAAGAACAAGTTAAATGAGAATGGGGATGTTGTAAGAAACAAATATAGACTGGTTTGCAAAGGGTATACTCAACAAGAAGGTATAGACTTTGAAGAAACTTTTGCTCCTGTAGCTCGACTTGAAGCCATAAGAATGTTTCTTGCTTTCTCAAGCTATCAACAAATCAAAGTTTATCAAATGGATGTTAAATTTGCTTTTCTTAATGGTGATCTAGAAGAAGAAGTATATATAGAACAACCGGAAGGATTCATTTTGGGGAATGATGAAAATCTTGTTTTTAGACTTAAAAAGGCTCTGTATGGACTCAAACAAGCTCCAAGGGCTTGGTATTATCGTCTTGACAAATATCTTCATCAACAAGGATTCACAAAGGGATCTGCTGATAGCAACTTATACACAAAAGTTGAAAATGATAAACTATTGATTGTAGTTGTATATGTTGATGATATCATTTTTGGGAGTAACGAAGAATCTATGAGTCAAAAATTTGCTTCTGTCATGCAGCAAGAATTTGAAATGTCTTTACTTGGGGAACTAACATTCTTTCTTGGCTTGCAAGTGCTTCAATCTGCAGATGGTATATTCCTGTCACAAGAAAAATATCTTAAGCAAATTCTGAAGAAGTATGGCATGGAAGAATGCAAACCTGTAAGTACACCAATGATAACCGGATGCAATCTCAGTTCTCATGATGATTCTCCTCCAGTGAATCAACCAGATTACAGATCAATGATAGGAAGTCTACTTTATCTCACTGGGACTAGACCAGACATTATGCATGCTGTTGGGATTGTTGGACGATTCCAAGCTAATCCAAAAGAGTCTCATCTTCAGGTTGTTAAAAGAATATTCAAATATCTTCAAGGAACTCAAGACTTTGGTCTATGGTATCCAAAGAATGTTGATCTTACTCTTCATGCTTACACTGATGCAGATTGGGCTGGAAGTGTTGATGATCAGAAAAGCACTAGTGGTGGTGCATTCTATATGGGACCCCAGTTAGTATCTTGTTTCAGCAAGAAGCAAAATTCTATTGCCTTATCTACAGCAGAAGCAGAATATGTGGCTGCCGCATCTTGTTGCACTCAACTCCTTTGGATGATGCAAACCTTACAAGATTTTCAAATCAAATGTACTCCTCATGTTCCCATTAAGTGTGACAATACAAGTGCCATCAGTATTTCAAAGAATCCTGTTATGCATTCAAAGACCAAGCACATTCCCATCAAGTATCACTTCTTACATGAACAAGTGCTTGAGCAAACCGTGAAGTTGGAGTATGTTCCCTCCAAAGAACAAGTTGCTGATATCTTTACCAAACCTCTGCCCAGGGAAGCGTTCGAGTATCTAAGACAGAAGCTTGGAGTGTTCTCTGCCAGTCAAAAGAACAAATCTGCATAAATTTAGAAGATGGCATTGGATACGCGGGTTTCATGAAACACAGTCGCGTATATATGCGAGTTCCTGCACAGAAAACTGCATATGTCTGATTGCTGACATTTTTCTGGTTGGAGTCAACTCTTTTCAGCACAGCTGCAGTGCTGTTTGGTATCTCTGATACTGTTGGGTATCTCTGGTGGTGTTCCAGTCCTCATAATTCTATTTCTCATGTTTTGATAAAGATGCATTGATGATTTGTTGGTGAAAGTGTTCAGGATGCACAAACTAAGGGGGAGCCTTAGTCATTTGAAAAGGATGCTTGGATGCACAGATTCAGGGGGAGCATTAGCTTTGCTGAGTTTAATGCATTGTTGGCATTATGATGGTTCTGAAATATGTTCTCTTTCTTGAGGACTTTCTGGTATTGGTCTTAAATGGTCATTTTTGTAATTTGTTGAAAAGGTCTTGTTGAGACCCATGACGTAAAATTGTAATATTCAGTCATGTAAGGACTAGTCAAATTTTGTAAACCCACTTGGTTGGGTAGTTGAGTCTCATATGTAAATCCACTTGGATGGATCTTTGATGTAAGTATGAGTCATTGGTGATAGGAAATTCATAGAGTCATGTACTCCATTGGAAAATATGTTTGAAGGTTCAACATGAACTCAGGGGGAGCTTGGTCACTTCAGTATATATCAGATCTGCAGAACGCTTCTTCCACATGAGGAGAAAAGGGGGAGAGTATGTTGGTTTTAATCTGCCCTTTTCCCTTGATGTCAAAGGGAGAGAGTGACATGGTGTTTGAATGAAGAGGAAGAATGGTGTCAAAAATGGAGAGCGTGACATGGTGTCATTGTATTCTTAATGTACCTATCTGTTGTGGTAACCAAACACCATCGCGGTTGCCATCAAGTCCAAAGGGGGAGATTGTTGGCAATATGATGCAGAGTGTTGTCCTTGATGGAAACCCACTAAATAAAGATGAAGACATGAGACAGTTGACATGTGTTGTCCTTGATGGAAAACCACTTGATGAAGTTTGTCTTGACCTGATGAACCTGTTAAATGATGTAAATCTGATATGAAATGATGTTTGTCAGCAATATGATGCTAAGTGTTGTCCTTGAATGGCAACCCACTTGATGAAGATGATGACAACTTGCTTAATGAATTTGTGCTTGATAGAATATGTCTTGATGAACTAAATCTGATGTATCTACAGTGAGTACAGAAGGCAATGAAGAAAGGAATTCAGCATGTGCTAAATCTATGGTGAAAAGAGTATGTCTTAAGGCATATGTGGATTTGCCTAGTAGAAGTCGCGTATGCACGCGGGAAACAACGTGCCAAGTCGCGTATGGGAAAAAGCGCTCATAAAGTGAAAAACCAGGGGTAACCACCATGGTATTGACCCATTATATTGGGTAATGATTCGTCTAAATGACCCCGCCTAATGTAGTTTTTGGGCTCATGGTATTGTTTTGGCTCATGGTATTGAAAAAGGGGCTCATGGTATTGACAAAGGGTAAACCTATATAAAGAGAAGAAATTCATTGTGCAAATTATGAGTGTGGGTGCAAGATGTCTGAGCTTGAATGAATACTTCTCTCTGAAGTATATCTGAATGGAAAGGGTTACAATTTGATTATAGATCTGAATCTATGATGCACCAATGATGAAGAAGGGGATCTGGATCTGAAATGATCTTTATTTGCTAGATATCTGCTTTATGGAATGATTAGATCCGTGATGAGGCAAACATCCGTCCGAGATAAAGGGTAAAATCTGAAGTGATGTATCTGTAGTGAAGAATTGCAATGACATAAAAGTCTGAAGAACCATACGCTAGTTCTCCGAAGAGGAAGCACGTATATACGTGGCTTCGCTGAATAAAAAGCGCGTATGCGCAATGAAATTGGATCTATAATATGTACAGAAGTATACGCTGGTTTGTGTGAACGAAAGCACGTATATACGCAACATCAGTGAAAGGAAAGCGCGTATGCAAACTAGGGTTTGCTGAAGTTTGTGGTAAGAAATGTCTGATCTGTTCTGTTGTGTTACTGCTATCTGTATTCTACAATTCTGAGTTGTTTGTATCAGTCTGGTTGTATGATTGAGCTTAAGTATGTGGAGTGGGTTCAGTCTGAAAATATGATGAAACGTGGTCTGCAAGTGATGTCCTAAAGGAAGCTTTGGATCCAGTGTGAAAATTGATGAAACGTGTCCATAAAGGTGCCGAGGTTTAAGCCTTCACTGTATGTGCCTCCAGGAGAGGCTGGTAAACGAGAGCAGGGGGGTCGTAGCTCCCTTCCAGGAGAGGCTGGTAAACGAGAGCAGGGGGTCGTAGCTCCCTTCCAGGAGAGGCTGGTAAACGAGCGCAGGTGGGTGCCTGCGTGCTGGTATGAGTCTGCGCCAGCACATAGTTGTAAGATGTTTTCTATAATAAAATATTGAAGGCTGAGCAACGGCAGCGGTGGTTTTCCACCTAAAAATCCTGGTGTTCATGTGTGATGCTTTGTGTGATGGTTTATTCCGTTGTTACTACACATGTTTACTGTTAACTTAACATCAGATGAATGAATATTGCATAGAACTAAGTGAATAAATATTTGCATAGTTAGGTCTCTGCTAATACGTGAGTTGTATGAAGGATACCCGCGTGTATACGCGAGTTTACTAAAGGAAAGTAGTGTATGGGTTTTAGAAAGTGAAAAAAAAATAAAAGTTTTGAATATGCTGTAAATACTGATTCACCCCCCCTCTCAGTATTTTTTCCCAACATACAGAATACAACTAAGATTCAAACTAGTAAGAATACAATTCAGTTATGCCAGCGTACAAATTGGCCTAAAAAATGTCATGCTTAATGCCACAACAAGAATCTAACCAATAACATTTTTCCTTGTGTAATAGGGTGACTACAAGGCAGACAATGTAAATCTAATATCTAGAAAATTGTCAAACATCAGACATAATTTCCTTTACAGGAAACTTGTACATCAAAACATGCTCACTATTGAAAATGTACATGTACCAAATCTCACAAAAAAAATTGGCAATCAAATTTACTAGTTGGTTGTGATATCAGAGCTTACTCTCCAGATGTGCCATAAAAGCCTGTCAATCCTTTCCAAGCCCTTGATTGTATATCCTAATACCTATCCTCATATGATATGGCATATGTTTTCATAGAGGTAAGAATGGATGCTAGTAAATCTTTCAAGCCTTGAAATATCATCATTTTTCCTGATGATTTGCCCCAAATGACAGTACAATATGAAAATTTGGACACCTCGTTTCAACTAAGCTACATCAGTGACATTTTTAAATAGTGAAAACTATTAGATACATTCTCAACCCATGTATGAACGTTACAGAAAATTAAAATTGCACCCATTCCAAACGAATCAATATTGAACGTGATTACCAAATTTTGTCGCTTCTCCTGATAGATAAGGCAGGTAATTCATTGATAAAAGGATTCTCACAACCTTTATAGCTTGGGATCAATAAATGAACATGCTATTATATATGACACTCATTATCACTCTGAAAAGAGAATTTTCTGTTCAGGTACATAGTATCTATCCATGAGATATTTGAAATTGAAGAGAAGCGAACAATAGAAAGGACAATAATAAGGATATCAACAGTTAGGCTTATATCATTATTCTAGGATATCTTCATCAAGAATAGGCAAAGAAAATTTTCTTGGATAAAAATGTTCTTGTTGAGTAAAAGGGCATAAGGTGTTTATCCTTTTCTTCAGTTTTGAGAAGAATTTGTCTCATACAATATCTTACCTTAAAGCCTTGTAGTGGGATCATTGAAAGTAGTTGTCTTAAAGGTGTATAAAATTATAGACCTTTGAAGATTGTTTTATGATCAAGTCTCCTATATGACAGAAAGTACTTCGTGTACAAATAACTCCATCAGATTGAGAAATAAGTCAATCATTGTGTCACTAATCCTAGGCTACAGCAAGGATTCTCAGTCATTCATTTACATATTCTAACATAATAATATTTGAGGCAGACTACTAGAGGCATAATAAGGAAGTTCAAACTTACTATATTTTCCCAACTGATTCACTATAGCAACAAATTCTTGCACAATCTGGTGAAATCATGCCCTCTTGAAACTGCTAATGTAGGTGGAAGTAAGGGTGAAGCTAAATGTGAGTGCATTGAATGTCTAGGTAAAAAGTAAGGAAAAGGAACGTGGAAATTATTGTGTTGGCTGAAAGTATGAAAAATTGAGCCAACTAAATCTCCAACTAGGAAGAAAAATATCGTTTAATCACATAATTGAAAAGCCAAGTGCTACTCTTCGCAACATTATGGGAATTTTGAGGTCTAAAATGGGCCTCCTAAGAAAAATGTACAACCAAAATAAACTTTATAAGAACCAATAGGATTCAAGATGATGATGTCAACCATGGGGGATGATTCACCATTTTTTAAGTAAAAGGGTAAAAATATTAAAAAATAATAAAATAATAAAACTATTTTTTCAACTTATCTCCCAAAGTTTCTACTCACATTTCGAACGGGAGTACTCGTTGGATGCAAAATTTAACTCCTCATCCAAGGAGTAGCCATGTTGCATACTTTTGATGGACCCTGCTACACGAAAAATGAGAAATACATGAAAAAACGTGATTGCAATCATGGTTTTCATGTATTTCTCATTTTTCATGTTGTTGGATCCATCGAAAGTATGCAAAATGGGTACTCCTTGGATGAGGAATTAAATTTTGCATCCAACAAGTACTCCCGCTCAAACTTTGAGTAAAAAATTTGGGAGATAAGTTGAAAATACGAGTTGAAAAAGTAGTTTTTTCCTTTTTCCCTCTAAAATTTATTGATGTAATCAAATCTTCTTTTATTATTTCCACTATTATTTTATAATTTCCTTAGGAGACCCATTTTAGACCTCAAAATTCCCTCATCCCATGGCATTTACGAGATATAGATTAGTAGGCCTACACCTCATTAGTACTATATTTCCCACTGCTAATAAGAGTTTTTCTTGTCAAACACAACCATTCCTTCATCACAATCACACTTTGCATCTGCAAACTACGATTTAATTCCCCTATATCACATCACATTATAGGTTAGTTTTTATTCATATTTTGGTTATTCTACAGGTGCTGCACCTAATAGTTGTGACACAGTTGTAGGTGGGGGAAATGAGTGTAATTTTGTGAAGAATGTTAATCAATTGGTTGAGGATATACCATAAGCTATTGTGAAGAATACAACTACCATCCATCACATGCTATATATCATGGAATCCAAGATTCCCTTGGATGAAATAAATATTACTTAAAGCTCTGATAATGTGCCCATTGTGACCTCACATCGAGTGTCTGATCATGATCCTAGTGGTTATAAGACTATTAACACTATGTTTTAGAGCAAGACACGTGGAAGAAACTTCAGCAAATAAATTTTCAATTCTAGATATGTTGTCACAACCAACAATCTGATGTTTATAAGTTTATGTTGTGTTTCTAATGCATTTTGTGGTTTTTGGTATAAAATATAATGCTAATGAACAAACATAGGGGAAAGAGGACATTGATAACAAATTATATTCTTTGTGGTCTATAATTAGCTTACAGTATTTCTGTGGCAATTGAATGTCCGAAGATATCTACTTTCATTAGGTAAACATTTTTGGATACATAATGTGCATAATAGTTAAAGACAACCCACTAATTTCAATGCTAAGAAACAAATATATCTAAAGTATTAGAAAATATTCCAACACTTAAAGGAATGAAATCTAGTAAGAGGAAAATCGTTGAGAAGATTGCAAGGCTCGTAAACATGTTGCAAATTTGGACTCTACAAAAGAAAATGAGAATAATTACAGGAAAATTCCCTAAAGGCTTTTGAATACCATATAAGACAATTAATATGTAAATCAAATACCAATAAATGTTATGCAACCAAGGACATGATAGATGTATCTTCTTTAAAAGGAAGATGTCCAAGAGAATTATTGAACCCCTTAGCAGAATCAGAAGCTATACATTTTACCCCTCTTTAGCTTGATTTATTATTAACTTTTATATGCTTTTATTTATTATAGAAATAATTCAAAGGAGAATAATGTAAAAGTAGGGTAAAATGAATTATTAATTTTTTCTTTATTGATAGCGAATCTGAACAAACTAACTGCTGACCAAATGACCATACAACAACAGTCAAGAAAAGCAAACGCAATTCGCGTCTGGTTCCTAAAAATCAACAAGAGATGAAAAGACACGACTATCTTTGAAGCATTCGACTGATGACTACGAAGCCTCAGGATCTCCTGATCCTGAGGATTCATTATTCTCTGTTTTGTTTCTCCTTAATTTATAAAAGGTCATAGGTGAAAGAGAACAGGGGATCTTTTTCAGTATATTGTAATTTTCTATAATAAACATTTTATTCAGACAGAGTCTGTGAACTCATGATAATGTACCTATTCTATTGATTAATGAAAGGTTTAGCGCTTTCATTATAAGTGGATTCTAAGTATTTATTGGCAGAAGAATTTTGGAGGCTACGGGCCCGGTCCCTGGGATTTCTCGTGTTGTTTTGTGTTATATTTGTATTTACTGATTCTCGCAATTTAGTTATTCTTTACGCTTTGTAGAATTACAATTCAATTCAGTAATCGCAAGTGTGGTGTGTTACAATTTCCCTTTCAAATAGGTCAAATTTATCATTAATATTCCTTTACTACTAAGCGATGTTTTTACATTCATTAGATTGATTTTAGCGTGATTAAGTAGTTGTTGTTAAATGCTACACATTGTTATTTCTTGAGTTTTTCCATTGCAACTGTGAATGTATGGTTTTCTGTTCAATTCTGAAAGTTGTTATTAATTGAATTATAGAGAATTCCATTGAAAAATGTTAATAGATGATTGTTGTTCAAATTATTTAGTATTCCTTTTCTATTGTTGTTCAATTCATTAAGCTTGTTGTTCAATTGCAAAAGATCTTTAATTTAAGAATTTAGTGTTTACTTTCTGCATAAGGTCAGACTAGAGTTTCATCCTTCAACTGGTGTGAGGTATTAATTAGTTTACTTTGAATTGGTTGATTGAACTTCGAGAATTAGATAGTATTTCTGACAACGATCTAGAGTACTTGACCTCTGAATTCACTTGCATATACTTTTCTTGCACTCTTGAAATAAATAGACGTGCCCTGGGTTGATGATTAATGTGAAGCATTAAGGTTACCTTTAACAGTCACCTTCTTGAGCCAACATTTTGGCATCGTTACTGGGGAGAGTGTTTAGGAGTGATGTATTTTTATTTTTTCCTTTTGCTATGAAAGAATTGGGTATTGAAAACGAGAGGTAAGAACCTGCGTATTAGCAAGAAAAATGTTTTCTCTCCAGCCTGCTTCTCAGGAATTGTGGAGAGGTTAAATATGATAGGTGTTTGTTTTTTATGAATGACTAGGAAGAAAATAATATAATTAGATCGAAACCCTCCATCTAAATCCACAAAACCTAATGGATCGGTGGTCCTTGGAAAAACAACATTCATAGACGAAATCATAAGGAAAGTTGAATCTCATGCATCTGTAGAACCTAAAATCATCTCTGAAAAGAGTCTTACTACAATCCCTCAGGTAGCAGCCTCACCATCTGTGAAATCGAAGGGTCTGAACGGAGCTTTCAGACTATAGAACATTTGAGTCTTGACCCTTCATGAGATGGAAATTCTTTCAATTTGTAAGAAGGAGAGGGAGAAACTAGTAGTGTTGTACAAATAAAAACTCCAGAACCTAGATATCCTGAAATAATGGTTGAGACAGAGACACCCAATATTGCAGATCGAGGTAGTGCTACAAAGACTCCTCCAAATCTGCCTCCTAATTCCACTCAAAATATTCTCCTAGACTAGGAAATCCCTGAAGGTTATTGGCACATATTTTATCATATGGGGCACAATCAAAATTAGAGACAAACATCAACATTGGAGTATCCCATTGTTGATCTAGCTGCAAATGCACCTATGAAAGCTATCCTATTACAAAACATCCCCATCTTCCATGGACTGACCTCAAAATATCCGGATGCATTTTTATTTGAATTTGTTGTTTTGTGTAGGGGATATGATTACACCACTGACCCTCAAAAATTGAAACTATTCCCCTCTACAATGAAGGGGGCAGCTCTACGCTGGTTTATGGGGCTCAGTGGGGGAACCTTTAATAGTTGGGATCAAATGAAAAACTCTTTTCTTAATAAATACCAAGATTACTACCGAACTCAAGAATTAAAAGATGAAATCTTCAACATGATTGAAAAATACAATGACACATTAGAAGAATATGTTGAATGATTCCAATATAATTTGCAAAGATCCCCATATACTACACTCTCTAAAGATATCCTGAAAGCAACAATGATAAAAGGAATGAAATAAGAAGGGGTAGAAACACTTAATATAATGGGAAAAGGAGACATCTATGAGGAAGATTATGATGACATTATTTCATTGTGTATCAAGTGCTCTCGAGGTAGTACACGGAATAGACCAGCTAGAGAAGATTCAATTACTAGGAATTACAAATAGTCAGGTGGCAGCGTAACCAGAGTAGAATTCATCAATCTCTTGGAAGATTTCAAAACCGATACCTTGGGCACCCTCACAACATAGCTAAATGTTATACAAGCCAAGGAGAAGCAAGATTTAGCAGAAAATAACTTGGCTATTTTTTGTTCACGTTGCCAGAAGAAGCACAGTCAGCGGGAGTGTCCATTGGACATGGTCCAGACATGTGCTATCTCTACCAAGGACCACGCCACTGAGCAGTGCCCTTCACTTCCAAGGTTGAAAGCGGTCTTCAAAGAAGCAGAAGAAGAAATAGAACCGGTATATCTAATGAATCAACGTCGACATTGGCAAGCCCGACCAATAGGTATGTCACAAGACTCGTCTCAGGTCTTTCCTTCTCCACAATTTAATCAACTGAACTCTGAAGCAGCATGGAAAAACAAATCACATTTTTCTGCTTGGCCATGCCAACCATTTTCCATGCCCCCTTTGCCAAATCAATCCTCTCCAGGTAATGGTTGGCCGAGTTTTCATTTATTTCCTCCATACTAGCAGAACAATCCATATCAGTCCCAGTAGCCTGCCTCCACCTCACAAAATACAAATTGGTCTCAAAATTGGCAGTGAACCCTGGGAATGACAAATTTACCTATGGTAACGAAGGCTCAAACACAACCCACATTACCAGCTCCATACCTAGTACAAAAAAATCCCCAGCCTATTATATGCCCTCAACTTCCAGCTCAACCAAATCCTAATACTAATAATAGACCAGTTCAGTTGATCCAGATTGCTGAGAATCCAGACTCCAAAACCGAACAGACGGAATGTAATGAACTTAGGCCGAGATCAGGGCGTGTTATTTCGCCCAAAGAAGATACCACCTTGCCACAAATTGAGTCTAAAATTCCAACAGTACCTAAACAATTGACTGTGACTGAGACAGAGATAAAACAAGGGAGGGACACAGTCAACCAAAAAGATCCTGAAAATCTTATTATTTCCTCTCCTCCATTCCATGAGAGATTAGTAATACCCAAGCTAATTGTCTCTTTAGATTTTGATCTCATAGGGGAATTAAAATATCTTTGCATTAAAATTCCTCTCCTACAAGCTATACAAGACATCCCTATTTATGCTAAAACAATTTAAAAATTGTGTGTAAAAAAACCTGTTTCGAAAGTAAAGACTTTACCAACTATTCATGGAGTAGGGAGACTGTCAGATTTAATTTTGGGTAAAGAAACACCAATAAAATATGAGGATCCAAGAAACCCCATAGTCACAGTCGAGAACTATGACCGCTCCTTTCCAAACATGTTAGTTGATTTGGGGGAAGCTATTAATATTTTAACTACAAAAATCTATGAAAAACAGCATATAACAGCCTTAGAACCCACCTCTACCTTGCTGGAACTTGCTGACCGATCTATTGTAAAACCAGAAGGTACATTACAAGATATCCTGGTTTCTGTGGACTCATGGGAATACCTGACATATTTTTTAGTTATTAACCCAAAAAGTAGACTAGACGGACATCCCGTGATATTGGGACGACCTTGGTTAGTGATGGTTGATTCTTACATAGGCTGTCGAACAGGCAGCATGACCATTGCTAAAGGAGTTGCCATAAAGAATATCTCTATATATCCCCCTGCCAAACTAAGTCTTCCCACTATAAATATTCACAAACAACCACCTGCATACTAGGAATAGAAAATTTGTTCACCATTGACAATAGTTGAAGCACTCGAATTCAAAGATCAAACTGAGGATGATGTGATTAATAACTTTATAAATCAATCATCTACTTCAGGAAATTTAAAGTGCAAAATGTTAAAAGTAGTTATTGATAATGAAGCACAAGAACACCCTCTAGCAGATATCGATGACCATCATATACCCACAACTGTTGTTCGTAACAACGTGCCAATTGAAATCGAACTAGGTAAAATTTTAAACATTAATGGTAGTCTGGATAGTAGCCAACAGAAAAATCTCATTAAATTCTTGCAAAAATATAAAGGAGCCTTTGCCTGGGACTACCCAGACATGAAGGGTATAGATCCCCAACTGTGCACACATCATATTTACACTGGAAAGGATGCTAACCCCATATGGAAGCCTCAGCGAAGACTAAACCCGCATCTAAAAGACATTGTAAAAGACGAATTACAAAAGCTTCTAGATGTAAATTTCAGTTATCCTATTTCAGACAGTAAATAGGTCTCTCCATTAGTGATCTTCCCTAAAAAGAATGGTAAGTGGCGAATCTATGTGGATTACAGAAAGCTGAACAAAGCCACATAGAAATACCACTTCCCCCTTCCCTTTATTGATCAGGTCCTTGATACATTGGCAGGAAAGCGGTTCTTTTCCTTTCTTGATGGTTTGAGTGGCTATAATCAAATCCATATAGCCCCTGAAGACCAAGATAAAACAACCTTCACCTGTCCCTAGGGTACATTTGCCTATAGAGTATTTCCATTTGGTTTATGCAATGCCCCAACAACATTTGAAAGGGCCATACTTAGTATTTTTTCTGAATTAATAAAGGAAGGTCTCAAAGTCTACATGGATGACTTCACTCCATATGGAGATAACTTCAATCAAGCACTGCAAACACTGGAAAAAGTATTTGAATGATGTATTGCTACAAGATTATGCTTGAGCAACAAAAAGTGTCACATGATGATGAGCGAAGGCGTGATCCTAGGACACTACATCTATGGAGCTAGAATACAGGTAGATCCAACAAAGATAGAGGTAATTCTCTTATTAGCCACACCTTGTGTTGGATCATGAAGGTGACCGTTTTAAAGGTAACCTTAATGCTTTTCGTTAATTATCAACCCAGGGCAAGCCTTGTTATTTCAAGAGTGTAAGAAAAATATATGCAAGTGACACCAGAGGTTAACTACTCTAAATCGTTATAAAGAAGATTGGTTCTCAGACTTCTGTGGTTTTCTTTGATTGCAGAATCTAGATTATCCACAGTATCATAAAACAATGGTCAACGTTTCGAATCACAACAGGGATCCATCTTCAGGACGAGAAATGAATGAAGAATGAAAGAAGGTTGCAAAAGGTCAACATATAAATAGTGAAGGGTTGAGATGATGAGAAGAGTCGACAACAGATTTTATAATTTATTTAAAATAAATTTTATATTATTTTATTTTTTAAAAATTAAAAAAATTTCGAAAGTTTTATAAATTAATTTTAATTTAAATAATAAATAAAAAGAAATTATATAAATTAATTTAAATAATAGATATTTAAAATATTTTAATTGATAAATATTTAAAACTTATTATTATTATTTTTATTATTTTAATTTCTATTTTTCATTTATTATAAACACTTAAGTGCTACTAAATTAATTTTAATTATAATTTTATAACCCTAATTTTTTAATTTTTTAACTATTTTTTAAAAAGTTATAAATTTTTAATCTTTATATTAATTTCATAATATGTTAAGAAATTTTATTTTAATGTCTAAATTTCTAATCTAAAATCTAAATTTTTACCTTAAATAGTATAATAAAATAATTATTTAAATATATGTTTAAATATGTATTTTTCTAGGTAAGTTTAAATCTATTAATGAAACATATGTTACGGCGAGTTCATGGCTACAGAGGCAACATACATTCAACAAGATAGAAAAAATTGAGGCGCACACAAGGGGAAACACGACCCAAGCAACGTTTTAAGGCCCCTTTTCTATCAGAAAACCAACTATATATAACGCCACCAAACCTACTTGTTTTACAACAGAAACAACAAAAATGACATGAGCGGAGAATGATTACTTGGGAAAATGGTGATGGCACTAGAGACCATAATCCTGCGAAGTGATTTCTTCTTCAATCTTGCACCGGCCAACACATCATCGTCGTGGGCAGGCGCCTTTGAGAGCTCTTGCTGATACTGCTTCACTACCCCCATCTTGCAAGTCGATGTCTGGAGGATACTCGAGCTGTGTCCTTGACTTTGCGTGAGGGCCTTTGCCATGGGCTGAGAGGCTTGCACAACATTAGGAGAGGCCGATAAGTTAACAGGATGCACAAGAGGGGGGGGATCAGGAGTAGCCCCAGGGATTTCCTTAAATGAAACATAGATTGTCGCAATGACTAAGGGCCGATTTCAATTACACTAAAAATGGAAGATGGCAGTGGACAGATTATGGAGGGAAGCAGAGATAGGAGGATGGGGTTTTGAAGGTGAAGGAGAAGCAGAGACGCCACGCCAGGGGGAGGAGGGGAGTCGACGCCCACGGCCTCTCCCTCGTTGACTTCGAGTAGGTGGAAAGCGACCCCGGAGACTCTCAGACGAAGACGATGAAGGGTTGGAGGAAGGGGAGCGATACCGGCTGGAGGTGCGAACCCTAGAGCTGCCCCACCTGCATCTTAATCGGTGCCTAAGCCTCAGAATGGTTGCACTAAGATGAAGGGGGAGAGCTGAATGGACAGGAGACAACAGTGGTGGAGAGGGTGAATTGAAACCAAACGGAGAAGCGAGGGAGGGGAACGAAGGGCTTGCGAGAAATGGTAGCCGGAAGGGGTGATACGTGGCTTGAGATAGAAACGCCTGCCCAGGGAGGTGCGGAAGCTGGGTGAGTCTGCCTCCGGAGAGCAACCAGACCCCACTGGAAGAAATTGCAGTGGCATGGAGGTCACCAGCCTGCATCAAGACTAAACCAAGAACCCTGAAGCCGAATTGAAAGACAGGGACGATGAGCCATGAGAAGTCATATTGAACTGCCTACCTCCTCAGCCTCCCCACTGGCATAAATGTTGTGCAGGGTGACGGCCTGTGGTATTAAACTATCCAATGTGTATTAACTGCAGCCTGCGGGTGGCCATGTGGCCATGCCACGCGCCGTCCCGCAGGCAAGCCACCATCACGTCAACAATTACCACCTTGTCCGGGGTATGTTTAAATATATGTTAATAAATAAATGCTAATAATTAATAAATATTAATACAACTAATGAATTTTTATTAAATATATTGTATTAATTTAATTAAATCCTAATAAATTTTAATTTTTTAAATTAATATGATTTGAATTTTTATCATAACTTACTTCTATTCACTCATAATAATTATTAATTAATTAATTTTCATTAATAGAATAAAAATTAATTAATAAAGATAATTATTACGAGTGAGTGAAAAAATAAGTGTTTTGTAATGACATGACCCTAAACTTTTTACTGATCAGGAGAAGAAGCAAACCTGCAAAATTATACTTGGGATGAGGACGAACCTGAGAAAATTTGCCTATTTAGAGGTCGCCAACTGTCACTAATCTCATATCCTCCATCCATGTTTATGTTATGCGGGTGTTTTATAATCTCCAGTGCTTCTCTAATCTTTCGTCTCCGATAGTGTTCCGCCCTTGCAAAAGTGATGTTTTGCTTTCGAGGAGTGATCAACAAGACCCAAGGTTCTAGATCGCTCATGTTTAATATCGACACCATGCTCTTTTAGAAATTTTAGAAGAGAGCGTCTGGTTTCACCAGTATAACTCTTCCCACATGAGTTCTCAATGCAACCTTTCAGACCGTCTCCGTTTTCCTCGTTCTATGGTCAAAACATGGGTTCTCTTCCCTCTTGCTCTCTTGGGTATGGTTATTCTAGGGAGTTCAATCACTGCTCTGACAGGGTTTTCTTTAGGGGCAAGCAG
The DNA here is from genome assembly GCA_034641835.2 of Pinus albicaulis. NCBI lineage: Eukaryota > Viridiplantae > Streptophyta > Pinopsida > Pinales > Pinaceae > Pinus > Pinus albicaulis. The sequence goes on from JAXQQM020086539.1 coordinate 252,504, forward strand.
GGAAGGATTGACAAAGTTGTCTGAAGTTATCTAATGTTTGCTTAACTCATGAATGATGATCAATTTAATCAAACCGTGGTGACTGACAACTTCTTGGGGGTTTTTAGATTTTCTAATTCGAAGAGCAGTATTGTGAAATACAAAATTTAGGAAAAAGGGAAAATTAACTGAAATTTTTCGCTTGAGAACAGATAATAGTTTAAGTTGGCAGGACTTTACCACATCCTTTCCTCCATCGTATGTGATATATATTTGAATGACGACTACTAATTCTTGCCAAGGCTACTGCAAGGATGCATGATTAATAAATTTCCCTTTTTGTTCCAATGGTTTTCTTGGGTCCTGGTATACTGATATTCCTTCTTGTAGAAGCACATGTTTTTCAGTCCATATTTCTCCTTCTATTGGTAGTCCGAAGACCTCAGCTATGATTTCCTCAGCGACTGGCATGATTCTTACTTTGACTATGGTATGTCCTTCCTGTAAGTTTTGCAGGAATTCAACTGTTAACTCTATGTTAAACCCTTGTAGTCTATGTAGATATGGAATCCAGCCATCTTGTTAGAGAATCGTGCGAGCTGATTCTGAGACTTGCAAAGTTGTGGGTTCATTGCGGAGAGAATTTCCACCCATGGCTAGTGTGTTATTTGAATTGGTTTCTTCTTCTGTATGTGTTTCTTTCAACCCTGTTGGTTAAAAAATTATAAACAGTACATGTGTTTTTGTTTTTTTTTTTTTAATATATTATAAAAATGCAACTTCATGTCATAAATGCAATGATATTTTAGTCCCATCAGCATATCTGAAGGAAGTCACGTGGGTAATTCACATGCTTATTCATTATGAATATTCGTACCCCCTCCATTGGGAGAAGGCCGTCCACGGCCTTAAGCTCAAGAGAAGCATAAAGATTGTAACAATCATGAATGCACAGGAAGCAAAGGTCAACAATTGGTAATCATCACAAATGTATGAGAGAAGGGCGTCCATGGCCTTGAAGCTCAAGAAAAGAGGAAAGATTGCAACAATCATGAATGCACATGAAGGAAAGGTCAGAAATTGGTAATCATCGCAAATGTATGAGAGAAGGGCATCCATGGGCTTCAAGCTCAAGAAAAGAGGAAATATTGCAACAATAATGAATGCACACAAAGCAAAGGTCAGAAGTTGATAATCATCACAACTGTACATCTGGTGGAAATGATCGAAGAAGGGGAGGAAAGAAGAGTAGAAATTATTATGAAAAGATGTCCTATTTTGAGAGTGTAGCATGACAGAAGCATGACAGGTGACATATTATGATTGGTGTTGTCATCCCTTAATTCAACATGAAAATATAATTCACTTGTAGTTAATTATGCGGGTAGGTAGTGATAACACTTATTCAAGTAGTGCATTTACTTCAGGACTGGATCAATAGGAAATAGGGCATATAAAATTAATTGGATATTGTTATAAAATTACTTCAATACCACAAGCAAAGCCACTACTGATAGCAGGCATTCATAGCCTCGACAGGGTTTCTATTTTAACCAGGAAATGAGCCAGAATCCTCTATTTAAAAGTAGACATTTTTCTTATTTTATGGAGAGACCACTGCGCTGGTATGGAGGCCAGATAGTCATAGTGCCTTTCACGGGAATTATACAGAGTGATCAAGTTGGCTCATGATGAGACTTCTTGTCCTTCAAGCATTTTTAGCTGTCGAGAAGGTCACTACCCTGGTGTGTTGGCCATTGTGGGAATGTCACATGTTAAACCCTTATGATCATGGTAGGTTGGCTCATGATGAGACCCCCTATTCTCTCTTAAACAACTATAGACATAATATTTTTCTTTTTGAAAAGTAGGCATTTTGCTTTTTTTATGGAGAGATCACTGTGCTGGTGTGGTGGCCAGATAGTCATAGTGCCATTCACAGGGATTGTAACAAAGTGATCATGCCAGCTCGTGATGAGACCTCCTGTCCTTTAAGCAATTTTAGCTGTCGAGAAGGTCACTACCCTGGTGTGTTGGCTATTGTGGGAATGTCACATGTTAAACCCTTATGATCATGGTAGATTGGCTCATGATGAGACCGCCTATTCTCTCTTAAAAATATGCACATAGACATATTTATCCATGGGGGGAGGCTCATTAACTCCTTAAGAGTTAGGAATGGTGTGAGAAGTAAAATAATACCAATACAATTAATACTCTTTATTCCTATATCCTCATGTCAAGGAGAATTACTACTTGAGAGTGTAGAAATATATACCAGCATAAGACTATGGAAATGAATTGTGTAATAATATGTCTGAACGGGAGATATCCAACCCTTCATTATATAGATAAACCATGTCAGCTTCTAGAGTAGATATTTCCATCAAAATTTCAAAAGATCACAATATTAGTAATATCACTACTTTTCTCCTCTTCAAGTGCCAATTCCTTTTCCATCAATGGATTTTATGGCGAGCATGTGTAAAGGGAGAGTGGATATTATAAAAGAACTCACCAAAAGACAAAAAAAAACATGCTTAGAATGGAAATTAGTCGTTCCATTCGATTGAATAGCAAAAAGTAAAATCACGCAAGAACAACCGTTCAATTGAATTGAATAGCAACTGTTCAATTTGACTGAAGAATAGATGTTCAATTGGATTGAACAACAGTTTTTGAAAGGTTTGAATAGAAAAAATAAACACATTAAAAACAAAGTCGTTCAAATGAATTGAACAACAACTATTCAATTCGATTGAACAACAAACATAAACACACTAAAAAACACAGTCGGTCAATTGAATTGAATAGCAATTGTTCAATTGGATTGAACAATAGTTGTTCAATTGGATTCAACAATGGCTATTCAAATATTTGAACAAAAAAAATATACACACTAAAAAACACAGTCGTTTAATTGAATTGAATAGCAGTTGTTCAATTGGTTTGAACAACGACTGTTCAAAGGTTTGAATAGCAAAAATAAACACACTGAAAAACACATATCCGTTCAATTGAATTAAACAAAAACTGTTCAATTCAATTGAACAGCAGTTGTTGAATTCAATTGAACAACAATTTTTCAAAGGTTTGAATAGAAAAACATACAAAAGAAAGGAAAAAAGAAAAAGAAAAAGGAATGCAGTTGTGAGTATCAAGAAAAGATGGAATGTACAACAATGAGAAAAACTATAAATTGCTGCAAACATATATACAATATTTACAAGAGGGAATGACAAATATTTATGAACTTAAAGTTTCTAGGCCATCACTCCCTGCAGCTAAAATTTGGATGGTGGGGTCGTCCCGCACCTGCTGGCAGAAAAACTCTTTTTTAAGTGGTTTATGATAGAAGTGCACCCGGTGTACATTGACTCAAAAGGCAGAGCCAGATCCATCTATGGTGGTCAAGGTAATGGTACCATTTCCATGTACTTCCTGAATTTCATATGGATCGAGCCACCTTGTTTGTAACTTACCCAGGAAATCTTGGAATCTGGAGTCGTAGAGGACTACCCAATCTCCTTTCTCGAATGTTTTTTTTTTATGAGGTTTTCATGCCACTTAGCTCATTGTTTTTGAATAATTGAAGTGCACTGTAGAGAAACTAGTTGTGCTTCATCTAGTTCATTTATTTGCTGGAGTTTTTTAATTTGGGCCTCTGTCAAATCCAGCCCCACTTCCTGGGCTATTCTCAGAGTCTTTATTTAAAATTCAATAGGAAAAATTGGTTCCCTTCCAAATACCAGATGGTACGGAGAATATCCAGTGGTGTTTTTCCATGTTGTGTGATAAGCCCACAAGGCCTATGGTAGTCTAGTAGCCCAATCCCGACGATGTGTTGAGACTGTTTTAGTGAGAATTGCCTCAAGGACGTTTTTGGTGCCTTCAACCTGCATGTTCGCCTGTGGGTGATAGGGAGAGTTGACTCTATGGGTGACATGTTGGTTCTTCAGAGTAGCCATGATTTTATTTCCCACAAACTATGCCCCTCCATCAATTATCACTTCCTGAGGTAAGCCATACTGTACAAATAGCTCAAAAATAAAATTTATCACAGATTCTTCTATAGCTCTCGATAAAGCCAATGTTTCTACCCACTTCTTCACATAATCTATGGCAACCAGTATGTAGGTCTTGTAATTAGATGGTGAGTTGAATGGTCCAAAAAATTCCAGTGCCCACCACTCGAAAGGTTCCACTATTAACTGTGGATGTAATGGCATTTCGTCATATTGGCCAAGGCAGCCCATTCTTTGGCAACTATCATAGGCTTGGACATATTTCTTGTCACCTTTAAAAATTGTAGGCCAATAATAGCCCATTTGCAATACTTTGTACCTCGTCTTGCAATTTGAAAAATGGCCACCACATGGTTCATCATGACATTCCCTTAGGATGTCGTAAATCTCGTTTTCTCGAATGCATCTGCGTATATGCATATCAGCTCCTGTATGGAAAAGGTATCCATCGATCCAGGAGAATCTAGTACTATGTTGAACAATCCGCTTTCGTTCCTTTGATGTCAAGTGTCTTGGTAGCTTTCCTACTGCCAGATAATTCGCTACATTTGCGTACCATGGCGTTTTTACTCCTACAACGAAAAAATTCTCATCAAGGAATTGATCGTCCACCACTTGTGGGTCATCTGACTTTGGAACTCTAGACAGGAAAAATGCAACTACGTTTTCTTTCCCTGGGTGGTCCTTGATATTTATGTCAAACTCCTCTAAAAGCAACAACCAATGAGTCGCTCTTCCATCTGTAATAGGTTTATTAGCTAACTATCTAATGGCAAAGTGATCAGTGTATAGGAATACTTGATAGCCAGTTATATAATGTCTAAACTTATTAATAGCATAAATGATAGCCAAGAACTCCTTTTCGGTCACTATATATTTTAATTCAGCAAGAGTGAGATTCTTACTGATATAGTAAATAGCGTAGGGATTTTTGTCTTCTTCTTGACCGAGAACTGCCCCTATCGCTGTGTCGGATGCATCTGAGGAAATGTGAAAAAGAAGCTCTCAATTGGGACCGCATAAGACTAGTGCAATCGAGACCAATTTATTCAAATCTAAAAAAGCAGTGTCACATTTTTCAGACCAGTGGAATTCAATATTTCTAGTTAATGCATACAAGGGTGCAGCAATTTGTGAGAAGTTCTTTATAAACCTATGCTAATACCCTGCATACCCAAGGAAACTATGTACCTTTGTCTAAGTACAAGGTGTGGCTAATAAAAGAATTACCTCTATTTTTTCCAAATATACCTGTATTCCAGCTGCAGAGATGTAATGCCCTAGGATTACTCCTTCGGTCATCATCATGTGACATTTTTCATTGCTCAAACACAATCTGGTAGCAATACATCGTTCCGACACTTTTTCTAATGTTTGCAGTGCTTGATCAAATTCATCTCCATATGGAGTAAAGTCGTCCATGTAAATCTTGAGCCCTTCATTTATTAAATCATAAAAAATGCTGAGTATGGCCCTTTGAAATGTTGTTGGGGCATTTCATAGTCCGAACAGTAATACCCTATAGGAAAATGTACCCCAAGGGTAGGTAAAGGTCATTTTATCCTGGACTTCTGCAACTATCTAGATTTGATTGTAACCACTGAAACCATCAAGGAAGAGAAGAACCGCTTTCCTGCTAATGTATCAAGGACCTGATCAATAAAAGGGAGGCGGAATTGATCTTTCTGTGTTGCTTTATTTAGTTCTCTGTAATCCACATAGATTCGCCACTTACCATTCTTCTTAGGAACGACTACTAGAGGAGAGACCCATTTTCTATCTGAAATAGGATAAATGAAGTTTACATATAGCAACTTTTGCAATTCATCTTTTACAATGTCTTTCAGATGTGGGTTCAACCTCTGTTAAGGCTGCCGAATAGGCCGAGCATCCTTTTCAATATAAATGTGATGTGTACATAATTGAGGATCTATACCCTTCACGTCTGGGTAGTCCCAAGAAAATGCTCCCTTATATTTCTGTAAGACCTTAATGAGCTTTTGTTTTTTGTTACTATTCATGCTATCATTGATATTTAAAACCTTTCCTGGCTCAATTTCAATTGGCATGTTGTTGCAAACAACAATCGTGGGTATGTGTTGCTTATCAATGTCTGTTAAGGGGTCCTCATGTTCTTCATTATTAAGAAATTCTTTTAACATTTGTCATTTTAATTTTTCTGAAGTGGATGGCTGATTTATGAAGTTATTGATTACATCTTCTTTAGTTTGATCTTTGAATTCAAGTGCTTCAACTATTGTCAGTGGTGAACGGATGTTTTGCTCCCAGTATAGATGTGGATGTTTGTGAATATTTACAGTGGGAAGACTTGGTTTGGAAGGGGGTTATATGAAAATATTATTTATGGCATCACCTCTAGTAATGGTCATGCTTCCTGTTCGACAGCCTATGTAAGCATCGACTGTTGCTAACCAAGGTCATCCCAGTATCAGGGGGTGTCCATCTAACCTACTTTATGGGTTAATAACTAAAAAGTATGTTGGGTACTCCCATGAGTCCACAAAAACTAGGATGTCCTATAATATACCTTCTAGTTTGATAATAGATCTGTTAGCAAGTTCCAACAAGGTATATGTGGGTTCCAACATCGTTATACCTAACTTCTCACAGGTTTTTGTAGTTAAGATGTTTATGGCCGCCCCCAAGTCAACTAATGTGTTTGAAAAGGAGTGGCCAGATATTTTTACTGTAACTATGGGGTTTCCTGGATCATCGTATTTTACTGGTGTTTCTTTACCCAAGAGTAAGTCTAACAGTGCTCCTACTACATGAACATTTGGTACAGTTTTTTCTTTCCTCACCTATTTTTTTCCGCACAGCTCTTTAATTGTCTTGGAATAGATAGGAATGTCTTGTATAGCCTGCAGAAGAGGAATTTTAATGCAAATATTTTTTAATTCACCTAGGATATCAAAATATGAAGAGACTATTGGTTTAGGAAGTGTTAATCTCTTAGGGAATGGAGGAGGGGAAATAATAAGGTTTTCAGGATCCTTTTGGTCAACTGTGTCCCTCCCCTTCTCTATCTTTGTTTCTGTCATAGTTTATTGTTTAGGTACTGTTGGAATTTCAGACTCAAGTTGTGGCAGGGCCATATCTTCTTCAGGTGAAATAATGTGCCCTGATCTCAGCCTAATTTCATTGCATTGATTTTGTTCAGTTTCGGGGTTTGGGTTTTTAACAATCTAGATTAGTTGAACCGGTTTGTTATTGGGATTAGGATTAGGTTGATCTAGAAGTTGAGGGCGCATAATAGGCTGAGGATTGTGTTGGACTGGGTATGGAGCTGGTAATGTGGGTTGATTCTGAGCCCATGTTCCCATCAGTAAATTGGTCATTCCAAGGGGTCACTGCCAGTTTTGAGACCAATTTGTATTCTATGAAGTGGAGGCAGGCCACTGGGACTGATATGGACTTTTTTGCCAGTAAGGGGGAGAAAAAGGAAAACTTTACCAATTATTACCTGAAGAGGGTTGTGTTGGCCAAGGAGGCATGGAAAATTATTGGGATGGCTAGGCAGAAAAGGGTGATTGACTCTTCCATGTTGTTCCAGGGTTTTGTTGATTAAATTGAGGAGGAGAAAAGAACTAAGGTGGGTCTTGTGGCATACCTAGTCGTGCTTGCCATTGCTGACGTTGACTCATTCGATAGACTGGTTCTGTTTCTTCTTTTGCATCTTTAAAAACTGCTTTCAACCCTGGAAGTTAAGGGCAAGGGTCAGTGGTGTGGTCCTTGGTACAAATAACACATGTCTGGACCATGTCTAATGGACATTCCCGCTAGTTGTGCTTCTTCCGACAGCATGGAAAAAAGAAAACCAAGTTATGCTCTACTACAGCTTGCTTCTGCTTTGCTTGTAGGACATCTAGCTACTTTGTGAGGGTGCCCAAGATATCGATTTTAAAATATTCTAAAAGATTACCGAATTCTGCTCTAGTCACATTTCCACCAGATTGTTTATAATTCCTTGTAGCTGAATCCAGCCCAGTTGGCCTACTTCGTGTACTACCTTGAGAACACGTGACTCACAATGAAATAACGTCATCATATTCTTCTTGATAGATGCCCCCTTTTCCCATTATATTAAGTGTTTCAACCCATTCTTCTTTCATTCCTTTAATCATTATTACATTTAAAATATCTTTAGACAGTGTAGTATATGGAGATCTTTGAAAATTATATCGAAATCTTTCAATGTATTCTTCTAATGTCTCATTGTATCTTGTAGAAATATTGAAGATTTCGTCTTTCAGTTCTCGATTCTAGAAATAGTCTTGATATTTGTTAAGAAAATAGTTTTTCATCTTATCCCAGCTATTAATGGTTCCTACACCGAGCCCCATAAATCAATGTAATGATGTCCCCTTCAAAGTAGAGGGAAATAATTTTAGTTTCTGAGGGTCAGTGGTGTAGTCATATCCCCTACAGAAGACATCAAATTCAAATAAGAATGCATCCAGATCTTCCGAGGTCAGCCCATGGAAGGTGGGGATGTTTTGTAATGGAATGCCTTTAATAGGGGAATTTTCGGCCGGATCAACAATGGGATACTCTAATTTTGATGTCTGCCTCTGGTTTTGGTTGTTCGCCATTTGATCAAATATGTGCCAATAATATTCAGGGATTTCTTGTTCTGGGAGAATAATTTGAGTGGAATTAGGGAGTGGATTTGGAGGAGGCCTTACAACACTTCCCTGATCTGGGATATTGGGTGTCTCTGTCTCAACCACTCTCTAAGGGGATCCAGGATTTGAAGTTTTTACTTGTACTGCACTGCTGGTTTTTCCCTCTCCTTCCTGCAAATTGCAATAATTTCCCTCTTGAAGGGTCAGGATTTACATGCTCAATAGTCTGAAGGCTTTGTTCAGACCCTTTTGTTTCACTATGAATCTAGGTGTGGGCTGCAAATGTTGAGGCTAATGCCTGAGGGACTATAGTAGGACTCTGAGTAGGAATGGTTCTAGGCCCTATGGATGCCTAGGTTTCAACCTTCTTAATGATTTCATCTATATATGTTGTTCTGCCAAGGACCACTAATCCTTTGGGTTTTGCGGATTTAAGTGGGGGATTTTGATCTAATTCTATCTTTTTCTTCCTAGTCATAAAAAACAAGAACACCTATTCTATTAACCTCTGCACAATTGCTGCGAAGCGGGTTGGAGAGAAAGTGTTTTACTTGCTAGTACGCAAATTCTTACCTCTCGTTTTCAATACCCAATTATTTCACAGAAAAAGGAAAAGGAAATAAATGACATCACTCTTAAACAATCTCCCCAACAATAGCGCCAAAATTTTGGGTCATGAAGGTGACTGTTTTAAAGGTAACCTTTATTCTTTTCATTAATTATCAACCCAGGGAAAGTCTTGTTATTTCAAGAGTTTAAGAAAAATATATGCAAGTGACATCAGAGGTTAACTACTCTAAATTGTTATAAGGAAGATTGTTTAATTCTCAAAGTTCAATCAAACCAATTTGAAAGTTAATTATGAAATACTTCAGGCTATTCAAAGGAGCTAATTTTGTTTTAAGCTTATACATAAATAACTACTCAAGACTGAAAAGAATAGATTGTAATTGAACAACACACTTTGATGAATTGAACAGCTACCTTAATGAACTGAACAATAATCAATTATTCTATATTTTGCAATGGAATTTTCTTTTAATCAACTACTAGCATCCTTCATAATTAAATATCAATCAAACGCTCATAATTATGATGAGAAAGATCCAAACATTAACTATACCTAGAATTGAACAAAAATTGTGTTGAAACTAGTCTAACAGGTGTAAAAGCATCAATTTCAGAGAAGAGGTCATGAATGATAACTTTAGTCTAGTGAAAAGGAATCTATAACATCTCATGCTTGTGATTCACCAATTAAATTCTAGTGCTATAAAACGCAATGGCTAACCGGAAATGGAAATTTTGTAAATAAACATATAGCATGGAAGTAGCAGGAGAACCCCCAAGGCTGGGCCCGAAGCCGCTAGAAGCCTACTGCTAAGGAATACTAAGAAGTTTTTTATTCCAAAAATTCCAAATTATTCATTAATCCACAGAGCTATACATGAGTACAGACTTGATGATTCTATCAGAATACATTTATTACAGTAACTCCCTCTCTCTTGTTCACCTTTGGAATTTTGTAGCTTAAAGCCGAATCCAAAAGTAGTAACAGATCCTTCTCATTATGAGACCATGTTGCATCATCGCTATTGACTTAGCACTCCAAGAGTAGGTGTGCCTCTATATCTTCCACTGATTCATAGGAGTCGATATGATTCCGTTCGCCTTCTTTGTCTGTTGTCTTTTGGTCATCCAGTCAACAGTTTGGCTGTTTTGCTTCCCTATTAATAAAGACAACGAAAAATCAGTTTTTACGTTATTAAACATGCCTTTTATCACTAATTCCCTCTACCTTATTTTTTCATTATTTTCCTTTACTTTATTGCTAAGATAAACGGAAAATATATAAAATTAAATGACAAATCTTGCTAAAGATGGGGGTGAAACGTACCTTCTTCTTGGCCAAACACCTTGTACTCAGATAGAGGTACGTAGTTTCCTTGGATATGCAGGGTATTATCGTAGGTTCATAAATATTTTTTCACAAATTGTTGCATATTTGTATGCATTAACTAGAAATGTTGAATTCCATCTTCGTGACACTGCCTTTTAAGATTTGAAGAAACTGGTCTCGACAACACGAGTCTTGCGTGGCCCCAATTGGGAGCTGCCCTTTGATATTTCTTCGGATGTATCAAATACAACAATAGGATTTGTTCTCGGTCAAGAGGAGGACAAGAAGCCCTATGCTATTTACTATATCAGCAAGAATCTCACTCCTACTGAACTAAATTATACGGTGACCAAAAAGGAATTTTTGGCTGTCATTTATGCTATAAACAAATTTAGACATTATATAACTGACTATCAAGTATTCATGTATACCGATCATTCTTCCATTATATATTTACCTAATAATCCTATTACAAATGGGAGAGTGATTCGTTGGTTGTTGCTTTTACAGGAGTTCGATATAAACTATTAACGATCATCCACGTAAGGAGAACGTAGTTGCAGACTTCCTGTCTAGAGTCCCAAAGACAAATGACCCACTGGTAGTAGATGATCATTTATCTGATGGGAATTTGTTTGTTGTGGCAGTAAAAGCACCATGGTACGCAGATGTAGCGAACTATCTGGAAGTAGGAGAGTTGTCGAGACACTTGACTAGAAAGGAACGAAAACTGATTGTTCAACGCAGTGCTATATTCTCCTGGATTGGTGGATAAATTTTTCACACAGGAGATGATATGCATATACGCAGATGCATTCAAGAAGATGAGATCCATGAAATCTTGAAGGCTTGCCATGACGAACCATGTCGCATATGTTATCACTCTAGTAATTCTAAAGTTGTGAGATTTTAGTTTAAATTTTAAGAACACTTGAGGTAACCATAGACCAACTTTTAAATTCTAGGATCTAGTCTTCGTAGGGTTCAGAGAGGGCTCTCTCTGTAAAATTTAACTTTTTTTATTTATAAAATATTAGGCTAGTTATGACTATGCAATTTGGTTTTTATTTTTTTGGTCTGGTGGGAAAATTTTCCCAATGAGATGGATAATGGGAAATATGTTTTTCCACTAGGCCGAGGAGTCAAAAATCAAGCATACATAGCTTGGATCAAGTTCAAGAAGTAAACTGTTTTCAGGGCAAGATAGATAACCCATGAAGATCTTGGAAGGTTGTTTGGTGAGGTGATATGATTGGGATAAAGAGCAATGAAGGGCTCTTTGATCCAGAAAAGAGAATTAGTAGGGAAAGTTCAAATGAAAGAGGGAGAAATTAAGGGTTCCCTACTTTGGAAATCATCATAAAACATAAAAATGATAAACAATAAAGATAGGCTGCTTTTAACAAATCCTAAAGTAATACTCCTATTTATTCATTCAAATTTGGAAAAACATTTATGGATGCATGTAACAAAGAAAGATAACAATGAAAAGAAGGAAATACCTCACTTCAATAGCTCATCACATGAATCCTGAAATATGATGCTACTTGGTTTGATCCAGTCTGCTACTTGAGATTTGAAACACAAAAGCCTTCAAGTCCAATAAAAAATGACTATATAAATCTTCAGCAATTTATTCCACACTAATACTTCTAAAGATGAAGTATTTATACATAATTTCTTACAAAATATCCTAAAATGCTTTTAGGAATTATCTAAGGAAAATAGAAATATCTTTACAACAAAATAGAGACAACTTCTTAACAAATCAGCAAGTTGTCCTATCTATCCAAATAAAATAGAAACTAATTATGGATGAGGTACAGTTGGCTGCCTTGGTGTCCTTCTTGATGGCTTTAGATATTTTAAGTTGCTTTTGAAATCTGATCTGCTTTATCTTATACTCTTTTACTGATTCTCTTTAATCTCTAATACTCTTTTAAACTCGGATACTCTTTAGCCACTGTAAAATAAGTTTACTGCTATAAAAAAATATGTTTTGACTGTGATTCAGCAAACTGTTTTCTCTTTTATCTTTCATAGTAAATATATTAATGAATCCCAATCTTCATCACTTGGAATTTTTATTTTCTTTAGCTTCCTGAAGTTTTCATCTGCTTCTGTGTACGTGGAAAAAGTTGGTTTAATGACAAACAAGTGTCTTATCTCATGCTGCAAATAAAATAAGTCCTAAAAAATTCTGAGTAAGACTTTTACTGTTGGAGTACCTTGTCCACCTGACTTTTCAATGTGCTCCTTTGCATATTCTCTGATATTCTTATTGTAATCCTCCTGAGGCATTAATTTGTCATTGATGACCAAAATATTAGGCAATCTTCTTTGCCTCAAATTCTCAAATTTGACCATAAACCTGGTTATGGTGATGTTCATATTCTCACATTTTTCCTCAAGCTACTTCATCAGGTTCTTTTTGGTGATGACTTTCCTTATCTCAAGGATAGTTTCAATCATGTCAGTAATCTCAAGTTCTTCTAGCTCTTGCTTGTTTTTTTTGTTAAGAAACTTGATTAATTCTATAGCTTATTCTAGTTTGTTATCAAGTTCCTCTTTAGTCTTCTGAATCTCTTCTAATGCGGCTTTGAGTAAATCTCTCTGTTAAAAAATCACTTGAATTGAGGGCCACACATCATTGATGGCTTCTATGATCTTGTTCCATAAATGATTTTTCACATATGAAATGTGTTCCTTTAAGGTTAATTCCTTCTGTAACTTCTTCAATTCTTCATTTAGTCTAATATCCTTTTGCTCATGTGTTTTGGCATCTATTTGAGCCAACTTGTTTGTATTTTCAAGGTTATCAACCATATTTTTCAATCTGCTAATTTCACTTGTCTGAAGTGACATTTCTTCCATAGCTTTCACTAGTTTGTTGGCCTCATCTGTAGGGTGAGCTACTATAGTGGATGACTCCATAGCTGATGTTGTGGATGATGTCACTGGCACTGTAGTAACTAGTGGCTCTTTGGGTGCCAACTCTTCTGCTAGAGTTGATGGCACAGCTGTAGTGACCATAGGAATAACTGAAGGAATTTCTGGTGTTTTTGGTGTTTCTTTTTCCTAGACAAGTTTATCCATTTGAATCTCCATTTCTTTTATTTTTGTTGCCAACTAAAAAATCAAATTCATCTTTTCATCCTTCTCATTCTATCCTTCTATTATTTCCTTGGCTTGACGATGTTCACTTAATGGTAATTTAAGTTGTTTCCTCAATGTTGCAATGTCCTCATTTTTCTTCTTCACTAATTGCTCTGCTGCTTTGACATTTGCAAGGTCATATCCAACCTGCAAGACTAATTCTTCTAAAGATTTAATTATGAGATCTTTAGCATATAAGGATGCTTTTTCCAGTTTCATTTGATCTTTCATGTTTTTGATAGTGTTATGAAGTTTTTGAACACTCATAGCTTTGGTTGTAACAGTAGAGTACAACATCTCTGAACTCTGTCTATGAAATTCTATCTGATCAAGAGCATGAATTTTTTCTGTTAAGACTTCTAAATCAATCTTCTTATAATCTTCCACTATCTTTGGAGTTTTCACTGTAGGCTACAATACTGACATGATTAGATTTTTGTTTGAATAATAAAAGGCAGACAAATGTCTATTTTTAACACTTGGTGTTTGTTTCAGATATTGAGAGTAGATATCATTTTTTATCTCTTCAATATTTAACTTGATTTGTTTGTAATTTTCCCTGATATCTAGATCTTTCTCTTCAGTTGTTTGTGAGGATGAAGCTTCCATGTTCTATTGTTTTTCTATCAACTATGAATTTCCATTATTAACATGTTCTTCATTTATTTTCTCTGTATCTTTCTCATTTATGATGATAGTGGCAACATCTGTGTTGGTATCTAGGAGATCTGTTTCTTCAACATCAGTGGTTACCTTCTCTTTACCCACTGGATCTATTTTGGGCCTTTTATTATATCTTATTTTAAACTTATTTTCAGTAGTGGTTTCAGCAACATAAGTTTCTTCCTCTCTGACCCTCTTGGTGGCTTTTTCTGTTTGATATGCAGTTTGTAAAGTGTGACTAGTATCACTTTTCTTCACTGCATCTACTAAAGTATTTTATGTCCACTCAGTCTGATTGGCATATTTCTATATCTCTGGTTTTGTCTCATGAATGTAGGGTATCAGTTTACACTTAACCCTCATTTTACTTAGTATCCCCTATGGGTCATAATTCCAAGGAAAGCTCTCTTCAAACCTATAATCTAATAATTTCTTAGTTGCTTTTTCCTCTGCATATCTCTGATTGCAAATGAATGGTCCCACTTGATTCTTAAATTTAAACTGTGTTTTCTTCTTTGCTGCTAGGAAATTGATAGAATTAGAGTTTAATATTTTCCTGATATACTCCAAGGCAAAAACCCTCATTGATACAAATTTAGGTAACTTGTAGGGCAACAAATTGGATACAAACACTCTAATCTCAGTGTGCTTTTCATACAAGTACCAATAACCAGTCTTGGTTTGCTCTGACAGCTGTAAAATCTTCTTCATCTCATCATTTATCCTCGGTTGTTCAGTATTTGTTAACATTTTAATCAATGGATGGATGAAGGAATCTAAAAACTCTGCATATGTGAACTCTGTGGACTCTTTCCTGATCAAAGAGGTCTAAAAAATAACTGAAAGAGGATTCCCTTCTATGTCAAGCTTTCGAAGGGTTAATGGAAAATTATCTGCTTGAAAATACAAGAACATGTGAAAGAGGAAAGAGGTGTATCTGAACACTCCTTCAATTGGAAATTTAACCAATTAGTCATGAATATTATCATCAATATATCCAACATAATCATAGATAACAGAAGGAGGTTGTCCTGGTGTGAAAGTGGATAGGAAACCTAACATGGATTCATTTGTATGTTCATCAGTAAAGTACCCTAGGATGAAAGATAACATGGAAATTACATGCCTAGAACCCTCTAGAAATTTTGAAGTGGAATATGGAGGATTGATTTGAGGAAATTCTACATGTAAGGGCATGAATATTTGAAATATTTGGAATCTTTTAGGAAAATCAAGGCCAATATACAACTTGGTAAGTGCTTCAATGGACAGAGGAACTACTTAAGGATCAGGTTTGAGCTATAACATTTTATTAATGGATTCAGCAGTAATGGTGAAAATTACTTCTTTATTGGCATTGACTATTGCTCTTTGCTCAGGTATATAATGATGATGGCCTAACCTAATGATCTATGGGCAGGAGTGGGTAACTATAACCACATATTTGGGCAAGAGTGATTCCCAAATTTGAACTTCTTCAACACTATCTAAAGATTTTTCATAATTCCATTTGTGAAGTTCCAACAAATTTAATTCTACAATAGGGTCTACTATCTTATAATCAACATCTGCTAATGGAGTGTGCTCAATATCTACAAAAGGGGGTTGTAGAGGATTTATAACTATGGCAGTCTTAGAAGATGCAACTGGAGCAAATTTAGGCATTTTAAGGCTTTTTGGGCTACCCAACTCTGCTTTTTGGATTTTCTGGTTACTTCTGCAATATTAAACAGTTTGCAGAAGTAATTTTTACTCTGACAGGGTTTTTGTTTATGAAAATAGGAAAAATATAGTCTTTCCTTGGGCTTTTCCTTTCAATTTTTAGAATCTTCAACTTGATTCACATACCTTTACTAGTTATAAACAAGAAACAAGGGTTTCCTGAGTTTTTTCAATGAGTAATTTGGAATAAAGTCCTTTAATATTAGGCACAGAATTTTAGGCTACCTTCAGAGGGTTTCTGGGCTCAATTTTGGGTTTAAAACAATGCGCAACATAAAGAGGGTTTTTTTAGAAATTTTGACAGGTTTTGGCCTATTTTTTGGATATTTGAATAGGTTTGTTTGGGTGGATTCGAACTCTGAATGTAATTTGTTCCTTTTTAAAGACTTTTCAAATCAAAATAGGCTTAATTGCTGAAGGAATACTTGTTATACACAGGTACTAGTTTTTGAAGACGTGTCTGAAGGTTTTGAAAAATTTCTATGGTATATTTTCGATCTCTCGAGCAATGAAAAGCTCCTCGGCAATCTTCAATAGGTTCAGGCTGAAATTTGCAGGTTGTTAGCATGAAAATGGTGGAAAATTATTGTTTCAAAGTCAGAATAGCTTATACAGTGATTACGCGCAGAAAGAGAGAAAATGAGTGCATTTCCAATGTTATTTAGGAAAATTAGGGTTAACAGGTGTCTGGAATAAATGGCAATCAAGTCAAAAATAACATTTTGCGGGTTCAAAGGATATAAAGCCCCGAGTGGTTTATCGCATTCACTTTAGGTCGTAAGTTGTTTTGGAGGAAACGAATGCGATCCAGTAAGAAGGAACCGCGTGGAGGAGGGAGAAAGTCAAATAACACCCATTTCTCATGGAAATGGAAATATTAATAGGGTGCAACTTAAAATGAGATATGGATTCTCTGTCGTTGGATCATGAAGGATCCATGTGAACGGTCGAGATCTACTGTGAGAGTTGCATCAGGATTTGGAAGTGGGGTCGGGGTGTATTAACGTGACGGGGATAACTTCTAAACTTTATGAATATGCGTTTATTAAAGTTTAAACCTCGTATTATAGGATATGCGGGAGGTAAGATTTATATATGCCTAAATTAATTAAAACATTAACCAATGTTCCAATTACGGGTGTGGGTTTTATTATATAGTATTTAAACGTTTTGATAAATGTTTAAAACTATAGGGGGCGGGGTATTTTGTTTTATTGATATGTTTCTAAACCAATGGGATAAGGGCGGGTTTTCAATTTAATCATGTTGGGTATTTAAACATTGGTTAAAACTAAAATAGAGGGTTTTGTGGGTTATTAAAAATAAAAAGGATTTAATACTTATACGGGTGGGTGTAGTTTAGGGAGTTAATAAATAAGTTAGAATTTAATATGAAATAAAGGGATAATATGATGAATAAAAATACATGTTTTAACTCTATGTAAAGTGTAAATAAAGCATAGCTTGTCTTTGTTGTATTTTTTCACACTTTAACTTAGGATAAATGCATTTTATGGATTTTTTGAATGATTTTTAAAAGGAAATGAAATTAGTTATTTAGGGTTTTACTTTTTACTAAGTAAAAAATGGACTTTTACTTAGAAAAAAGGATCATGATTATGGATGAAGGATAAATGTTGATGAATATGGGTTTTGTGTAGGAATTCAATATTTTTAACCAATTAGTCATCGAGCCTTGGGTCCGGTCCCAACAAAAGTCAGAGAAATGCTCTGAGCCTTTTTAACTGATAGTTAAGAATACTGAACAATTGTAGGGGTGGGGAGATTAGTGATTTTTTCCCGATGATACTTTATTACATGCTTGTGCAACTGATTTCTACCTACCCATCATTATTTCTAACATTTTTTACTTCATTTTCATGGGTGCATTTAGGCTTGCAACCCTAAATCAATTTTCTTTCAAAACATAAAAACTCTCTAAGTCTAACCTTATTTCATCTGAGAGCTCAGATTAAACTGTTGAGCTCCTCATTTATTCTCTATTTAATCTACTGTTTTGTCAAGTTTATACTATTTGACATATCTTTATTCTATATCTAAAACATGAAATTCAAAGCATGAAAAGTTAAGATTAAGTTGTTTAAATGATCATGGATTATGGCATTTATTGACAATATGCACATAATCACTATTCTTGCAGTAAAGTAAATAGTAGTGGCATTTTGACTTACTCACTTTCAGGTTTTATTTTTATCTCTTTTTTCTTTTGGGGTCTATATTTTTCTAAGTCCTCTGATCTTTCTTTTAGGACTTTTACCCTCTTTTTATTTTTTATTATTTTTCATTTTTCAAATATGGGAAAACAACTTGCAGAAAGCAAGGTATGTACATATTTACAAGGCTATCAAAGTCAATTCAAAAATTATGAATCCTATTATTATAGGACCCTAACAGTGGCTCCACTTGGGGATGGCATTTCCTGGTGAAATATCAAGAACTTTTAGAAGAGTAGCCTTTGAAATTTGACTATGTTGACCTTGTAAGTATATTTCTGATCTCTGCATTTATTCATACTTATGATATTTTACCTCTCAAAGCTTAGGGCCTTCTCTCCGAGCTTCAACTTTGTTAGGAAAACATCTAATCCAATCTAAACTCTTCAATGTATATGTACAATGATCAAATTAAATGAAACTAACTATTTTTTATCTCAGGAGAGTATTAATGCTTCAGCATTCTTCCATTTACTGGTCCATCTAGCATAGTTGATCCATCCATTTCTTTCAGGTAGAAAGCATTATTACCTCTATATCCATAAATCACAGAAGGTCCTCTCCATAGAAAATCAAATTTTCCATGTTTACCTTTGTCTTCTCTTCTTGAATCCCATTTTAACACTTTATCTCCAATGTAGAAATCATCTTCTTTAGTCTTTTTATCAAAAAAATTCTTTATCTTATCCTGAAAAATTTGAGACTTGATATAAACTTCTTCCCTTGTTTGTTGCAAGTGAATAGTTTGATTGATCCTTCTTTGAATTTCATTTATTTCAAGTTGTAACTCTTGGATAATCTTCATTACTGGTACTCCTAGGAAAGATGGAAAAACAACATCCATTCCATAGACAAGTTGGTAAGGGGATGTACCAATAGATTTTTTAGTTGTAAGCCTATCTGCCCATAAGGTATTGACTAACTTCTTATTCCAAGTCTTTTTGTTATCTTCCAGTAACTTTTTGATGATGTTTACAAGGCTTTTATTTGAAGATTCAGCTATGCCATTACCTTGAGGGTAATATGCAGTAGAATGGCCTAGGGTAATATGGTATTTATGGAAAAATTCAAACATTTTCTTATATTTGAATGTTCTTGCATTATCAATAATTATCTTTTGGGGACATCCAAATCTTGAAAGAATGTTACTTTCTAGGAAGGAGATAATGACAGTATCTGTGGCTTGCCTAGAGGGTATAGCTTCAATCCACTTGGTAAAATAGTCAGTGGCTGTCAGAATCCACTTGTGTTTGGCTAATGATGGGGGGTGAATTTCTCCAATGAAGTCAAGACCCCATTGTTGAAATGGCATTTCTGTAGATATGGGCTTTAAGGGAAGGGGTAACAGCTTTTTCTTACCCTCAAATATTTGTCACTTATGACAGGAGGTCACATATTTTTTGACATCTGCAAATAAAGTAGGCCAGTAAAAACCAGCTCTCAGGATCTTGTCTGCAGTAGTTTTCCAGTATAAATGTCCTCCACAATCACCTGCATGAAATTCTTGTAATATTTTGTCAGATTTTTCTTTTAACAAATAATTTAATAAAATCCCACTTTGATCTTTCCAAAAAAGTACATTGTCTAAAATACAAAATCTTACTGCCTTAAGCTTTAGGAATCTAGATTTTGTTCTTGATAAAACAGGAGGAGCTTGTAAGTTTAGTAATATAAATATAATATCTGCATACCATGGTGAGTCTGAAAAGGCTTCACTAATCTCTAGAGTCACCATCTCTTCCTGATCATCTATTTGTGCAATAAAGTTTATGTCTAGGGCATGACAATTTTATTCAGCAATAAGCCTGGCTAAACCTTGACCTTTTATCAACTTTGTGGGTTTTATCTCTATGTCATATTCTAAGATAGTGGCAATCCACTTACCTCTTCTTCCATCAGGACTATCCTGAGTAAGAGTGTCTTTTACTACAAAATTTGGGACATAGGCAATGATGTGAGAATAGAGAATGTAAACTATGAAGTCTTTAATGACCTTTACCAAAGCTAAGGCTTGTTTTTCCATAATGTTGTACTTCAAATATGCATCTCTAAGTGTTCTGCTAAAGAAAGCTATAAAGCCATGGGTTGTTCATAACCACAGTGTGTTTTGCATTCCTCAATGTCAGATCTAAGTGGCTCCATTTTGGTTTTTCTAGAAACATCATTTGAGTCAACTAAATCTTCTAATGGAGTTAAACCTTTTGGTAAGAAATTATCTTTGAGATTTAGTATTTCAGATTCATCATCAATTATCTCATCAATTTCTACTCTCTCTAATTTATCTATATCTAATTGATTGAATTTAGTTGGTCTAGCAAACTTTAATTTATTTACATCTACATTATATAAATCTATTTCAATATCTAAATCTTGATCTATGGTACAATCAATGTCTATCTTACAGTTCTGAAATTCACCTTTAGTATTCATAAAATTATAAAATTGTTGATCTTGTTAAAAAATCTGCCAATATTTGAGGTTGTCTGGGATTATTGGTCTGTGTTTTACTTCTGCAGTATACATATGATTAGGCTAATAATGTAAATTACAAGTTCTAGAAAAGGTTGGTAAAGAATGTGCTTGTAGATTTTGCCTTCTTGGTATTGCAGAGAAATTACATTCCAATAATTCATCAATCAAATCTAGTATAGTCTCTCTATATTGGCCTAATCTATGATTGTAAACATAATATTCACCTTTAATTTGTTTCACAATCAACTCTAAGTCTCCATTATTGCTATTATTTTACCTCCTAAATTTATAATTATTTGGAGTCCTAAAGTGAGGGCTTCATACTCAGCCATATTGTTTGTGCATTTGAAATTCAGTCTAAAAGCATGACCTTCTGCATGATTTTTCTCTATATTGGTTATCCATACTCCTGCTCCTACTCCTAACTTGTTTACTGAGCAATCAAAATCTAAATAAAGATTCATAAAATATGTTATCATTGTTTTGTGTTTTCTTTTCTTCCCTTAGTTCAATCTTGATTTCATTATCAGTTTCAGCATTACATAGGATGAATGAATCTAGGTCAGTAGGTGTAGCATAAATAAGGTAATTTATTGATCTCACTGCATTACTTGCCACGTATTTCATTAATTTTTCCCTATATAACTTTTTAGGTTGACCAAAAATTGATATAGTAGCATAATACAAGTCCAATTGTAGAGATCCCTGTAACTTTGCTCCCCATGAGTGAGATAATAACATTCCATATTTGGGTGGGATATCAGCTCCTACAATGTCCATAAGTATACTATTACCAGGATATTGAACTAGTGTTACATATAAATCTTTGATTAATCCTAGGCATTTTACTTTGCTTGAGTCAAATGAAAATAAATCCTTGTAAGGCCTTGTAATGTCTAAGTTCAGGGTTTCCATTATAGCTTTGGGCATTAAATTATGTGAAGCTCCTGAATCTAACATTGTGTTGTGTAAGATTTGATCATGAATGGTTAAACTGATGTAAAATGGAGGAACTGATCCATCTTGATGCTTTACATTTACATTTGGGCCAAATATCAACTCTGGTTGATCATCATTCAAGTTTATGGAGTCTTATCCATCATTTATATTTAATGTTTCAGTAATGGTTGATTTATACAAATCGTGTTTTACCAATTCTTTCAAAGGAATTAGTATTTTTAACTTTGCAATTTCAGTTTGTATGTTGAATGAAGGTTGAGATTTACTTATTTGAATTAACTCTTCTTTGGTAACTGTAGTTTGTGTTGGTTTATCTTGTTTTTCTACAGTTATGTTTTCATTTTCAGTTTGAGTTTCTTGTGTCTTACTGATTTTTGTTTTCTTTTCAGGAATGGTTTGTGAAGCAATAGATGTTTTTTCAAATTTAGAATTGTCAGAAGTTGTTTTTGTAGTGGCATATTTTGGATCTACTAATTTCGGATCAACAGTGGATGTTTTAGGATCTAAGTTTGTTGTTTTAGCAGAATCAAATGCTTTTGCAGCAGCAAATTTTTGTGAATCTTTTGTAGCTTGAGAAACTTCATCTGTTATGTCAACAATCTTAGGGCTTGGTGAAATTTTAGGATCAGAAATTTTTTGGGAAGAACTAGAGTTTTGCCTATTTTCCCTAGGGAGAATTTGCAGAACTTTGGTTGTTGGGGCTTCTGCTCTTTTCTTATTTTCAATTTGTGTTGTTTTCTTAGTAGAAGGTTTGGTATTTTTCTTACTCCTAAGATTATATTGCTTGTGAACTTCGTTTATGGAAAAATCATAACCATGTTTATAATCGAAGGATTCCCCTTAATCTAATTGTAGTTTTTGGAGTTCAAATAACTCTTGATATTCCTGTGTGAGAAAGATAGTATTATTATCATCTATTCCCAAAAAAAATTTGGTATCCTCATCCTCAACATTGTTTTGAGAACTCTCAGCATAGTTCTCTTGAAATAGAGGTCTTATTGTTTGGTTTGGGACTGATTCTTTTGATTTTCCTGAATTTATGTTTTTCCTAAAATTGGGATTTCTGATTTGCTATTGATTATCCCATTGAGGTCTTATTTCTATGTTATCTAATCTATCCATCATTATTTCTAAAGTCTTAGCTAACATATCTATTTTTGTGTCTGAACTACAGGCTTTTTCTTTCATGGTTACTCTCCTCTCATTTCTTAATCTAGCTTTCTTAGCTAAAATGTTTACTTCTACACCTACGGCATCTGTTTGCATTTTTTCCAATGTTTTTGCATTTCTTTCTCTTAACTGATATGCCATGTCAGTGTCAAATCCATCTAGGATTTTTTGTAAGACAGAGTCAGGAGTGGGTTTTATATTTGCAGGAATTGAATTGTAAACATTGTTATACCTAGTAAAGTAGTCTTGTACTGACTCATTTAGAGCTCTCTTCATTGCATCAAATTCAGACAATATTTGTAAGGGGTTTTTCTTCTTTTCCCATTTATTTAAAAATAATCTATGGAAAACAACTAAATCAGCTATACTACCTGCAGTAAGACCTTTGAACAATTTATTTACTTCTCCTGTTAATGTTTGTGCAAACAATATCATTTGTACATTTGATTCATCTATCTCATGGAGTTCAAAGTAATCTCTCATATTGTTTATATGCTGCTGAGCAGTATATTGTGTAGTAGCATCAAACTGTGGTATTTTACTTTGGTAATCTTGGGGCATGTCATGAAGTTGTCTTGGAAGAACTAGGGGAGCATACCTAGCAGGCATAGCTTGAATTCTAGCTTAGCTAGGAGGTAAAGTGAAAGTGCCTGGGGCTGAACTGGAGGAAGAAGCTGATGAAACTAGATTTTAAAATGCTGAATTAGAAAAATCAGTGGAAGAAATGAAAGATGAGGTGGAGGTACTAGGAAGTGAAACTGGAATATATGAGGAACTAGCAGGAAATGAGAATGATGTGTTTAACAAAGCAGAAGGTAAACTAGTGGATGAAATGGATGTAGGGGATGAAGGAAATGATATTCTATGTTGTAAGGGTAATCTAGGACTAAATGAATTCATAGATTATATGCTAGTAGAAACTATAGATGATGTAATGGTATCTAAATGAGGAATGGAAGGTTTGGATGTATATTCTAACAGTTGAGCTAATTATATGGCTTCATCGATTTCTTTAAGAATAGTGGCATTAATATCTTCAAGTTTGTCTTGATTTTTTACTTTCTTTAATTCAGAGTTTGCAGCAATATTTTTCTCTTTTGATTCCAAAAATAAAATAAAAACAGGATCTAAAACAACAATGCTTAAATTACTTTTAGATTTTCTTCTGAACAAAGAATTTTCAAATTTCAAATCAAACTCTATATCTTGTAAACTCACTAATTTCTGTGGTAATGAATTGACTCTATTAAATGAAATTTTAACATCTAAATCTTCTATATGTTTTTTCTTTTTGCCAATTATGTATGGGTTGTCCACTATAACAGCAGGTTTAGGATCTGGGTTAGACCTGGTATAATAAACTTACCTATAAACCAGAATTACAAATTTTTTGATAAAATGATACTCACAACTTATAAAACAGTCTTAAGGGAAAAAATATGATGGAAAAATTTTCTTTAAGACTTATTTTATAACTGAGGATTGGTTAGTTCCCTAGTATGGTCGCCAGTATGTTATCACTCTAATAATTCTAAAGTTGTGAGATTTTAGTTTAAAGTCTAAGAACACTAAAGGTAACCATAAAACAACTTTTAAACTCTAGGATCTAGCCTTCCTAGGGTTCATAGAGGGCTCTTGATCAGGTGATCATGTCCAAGTTGAAAAAATGCTCAAAAATGGAACTGCTTAGAATTGGTTGCAATCTGAACGACCGGAAACGCCTCGTCACTACAATTCTGGCGCCATGAATGGGACTCAAATATGATGTCATATGTGAAATATATTGAAGCTTGAAGTTGCCCAATAACCTCCAAAAACAAGACTTTTGACTATGACTTTGTCAAATTTTGAAAAAATATATATATATTATGGAAAATTTTCATTTTTTATATGGTTTTTTGGGGCCTATCAGAGGATGCTACATGGCCTGCCTGGAGGCTACCACATGGCCCCAGGCCTATGGTTCAAAGTCATGTTTAAAAATAAATTATG
The DNA here is from genome assembly GCA_034641835.2 of Pinus albicaulis. NCBI lineage: Eukaryota > Viridiplantae > Streptophyta > Pinopsida > Pinales > Pinaceae > Pinus > Pinus albicaulis. The sequence goes on from JAXQQM020086539.1 coordinate 277,423, forward strand.
GGCTGACCCAACCCAACCTGAACGTGTTTGGGTCATGCTGAACGCATTTGGGTCATCAAAAGTTGGGCAATTGAACGCGTGCAGAGAAATGTGCAGTCAGGCCTCAGGTAGAGGCTAAATGACCCTCGGGTCGTGTCGTGCACGCCTCGTGCAGAGGCTGCATGAATATTTGGGTTGGGCACTCGTGCAGCAAGTGAACGTGTTTGGGTCATGGAGTAACGGGCTTTCATTTGAGTCGGGTTGGCAGTAAATAAAACATGGTTAAGCCCTCAGGGCCTAAGGCTATGGGTCCCGTGACCTCATGCCATAACCAAGTGCTAAGCATTTTTTAACAGGCAGAAATTTTTGGGATAAGCCCCTTTGGGGTTAGCCCTCACCAAAGGACCTCTGCCCGTCACCATGGGCGGGGGCTAAACCCTTAGTTGCCAACGCAAACGGTCTCCGACTTTCTCGCATGTGAACGCACAGTTGTCTGACAGTAAAATTTATTACTACCCCTAAACTTAGTGCGCAGTTTCTTCCAATCTTATCCATCCACCATATTTGTCGAAGCTAACTGGATTTAGCCCACATTTAGTGGGGTTTTCAAGTGACATTGGGCAGAAATTTGTGGAGGCCATAATTTTCACAATATTGAACCAATTTGGATGAAATGTTAGTCAATTTTGGGCTTCTTGAGCATTATGGAGTGTTTGGGATAGGTTTAAGAGTGAACATAGGTGTTCGACAACCATTTTTTCTTCAGGGAAGCTTGGAGAGCCATGAGAGCCATCAAGGAAATGGAGCTGTATTGGGCTATACTTCACTGTTTAAAGTGAAACAAAAGCCATTTTTAGCTTATTTATCTCTTTTAAATTCAATTTCATAGCTGGTTTTTCCTATTAAGGAATATTTCTCACTGTATAACCAATTTTAATAAATTAATAGAGCAAGGACATGCCCTTTGGGAGCCTTGGACCCGACAGATGTAGCCCAGAGGGGTGAACTACCTCATCATGTTGTTGTGTTATGTTATGATGAAGTTTATGTGCTCTATATTTCTGATTTAATATGTTAAACAATAAATTTAATTAACATTCACTCCAACATAAGACTCAAAAATCTTATCAAAAACACTTTTTTTAATTTGCAAGACATGGAGAATACTTTTCCCACTTAATTAAATGGAAATGGATACTTTCCACAGCATTTACAAATAATTCCATTTTCATATCAGATGGTATCAGAGCTCAGGATTAGAGTCTTAAGAGCTAGATTTTTACTTTTCATTTGTTCTTGTGCAAAGATATAGTTGATTGTTTGCATTTTTTGATGCTTACTAAACTTAAACTCAAGAGAGGTGAAGGACACTTGGTTAGTGCACAAAGTAATCCACAACTAAAAAGGGTCAGAGAGCCACCTCTAAGAGCCATTGAAGAAGCCTCAAGCATTTCTTCAAGAGAAGGAGAAGCTCATGAATATATTGATCCCAAAGAAGAAGAATGGGTATTCCGAAAATATTTCCTAGACATGACAGATATGGTGAGGATACTCTGCCAAGAAAGGAATGATAGGCTTATTGGAGAAGGGTCTAGACACCAAAAAGAAGGAGAGGGTTCTTCTGGAGGAAAGAAAAGTGATGACAAGTCAAAGAAAGGACATGGAGGAAACGGTGATCCACCATCCCCATCTTCATCCTCTTCCTCTACATCGTCATATTATACTTCAGTGAATCAATCTCACAAGTCTAAAACCTCTGGTAAAAGTCCATTTTTAAATCTTGATGTTAAATTTGAGTTGCCTATGTTTAATGGTGAGGTCAATGCAGAGAAACTTGACAATTGGATAAGACAGTTGGAAGTTTACTTGAGGATACAAAACCTTCATGAAGACGACACAAAGATTCAGTTAGCCTCTTTGAGAATGGAAGGAGCAGCATTGATATGGTGGGAAGCCAAGACCAATTATGAAATTAAAAAACATGGTAACGTCACTTTATCATGGGCTGAATTTATTTTTGCAATTAAGCAGCAATTTTATCCATTAGCTCATTTACAAAAGGCTATCATGAATTGGCAAAGTTTTATAAAACTTAAGGGACAAAGTGTTCAAGATTACACTCAAGAGTTTAGAAGAAGGGCTCTGTTGTTAGGAACTGATTTTCATAGTCAAGATGCTTTGCTGAAATATATAGATGGTTTACATAGCTATCTCATTAATACTATCCTTATGTTCAATCCTAATAGTCTAGACGAGGTTTATGTCCAAGCCACGCATTTAGAGGCTAGAGGTAAACAATCTTTTGATGGGAATATGGATAGTGAATTTAAAGGAAAAGGGAGGAAAATAAATGCAAACTCTAGGAAATAAAAAGGAAAGTTCTTTTCTAAAAACTGTTCCAAGACAGGCCACGATGAAGACCATTGCTGGAAGCTTCATTTAGAGCTGAAACTAGAAAAAGTTAAAACCAAAGATAAGGCCAAAGAAAAGGGCAAAACAGTTGCAACTTCTGAACAAGACTTAGGGTCTGAATCAGGTGATGAAACTAAAAGCATAGCCATGGTACTAAAGAACATAAAGGGGAAAGAGGTTTTAAAGGAAAAAAATCCTAATTCTAACACTTTAAACTGTCACATAGAAGCTCCAAATGAAGAGAGGAGGATAGAGTTGTTTCATGTGAGGATAATAGCCAAACACACAAAGATAGACACACTATTTGACAGTGGGTCACAAGAGAATCTCATCTCAGAAGACTTAGTCAAGAAGCTGAAACTTGAGACCATTCCACATCCAAAGCCATATCCACTTGGTTGGATTTGCAAGGATGCTAATTTACAAGTTTCAAGGAAGTGCATGTTGCGCTTCGCCATAACAGCTCATTATGTTGATTTGGTTGAACTAGATGTGGTACTGTTTGACATTACATGTGTGGTGTTGGGTAGTCCGTATTTATATGATAGAAAAGAGATCTTCCATCGCCATGAGAACAAGTATCATTTGTTCAAGGATGGTAAGGAGTTTATTGTGAGAGCACATCGGAAGAAGCTAGAATCTTCTTTAGTCAACGCAAGGTAATTGAAAAGGCTTGTCAATGCAAGTCAAAATCTGACTTTGTTGATGATTAAGCAAAAAAAATTTGTACATAATCATTTTCATGTTATTGCTGATGTAAATGATGATATGTTTCAGTCTGAAAGCAGGTCGTCTTTGGAAGAAGATGACAAGATGTTGCAAAAAGTGAATTTGGTGTCGATCGGTGCAGAGAACAAAGTGTCGGTGGAAGGTGGTGCAAAAATCCAAGAGAGGGTAAAGCATGCAAGAAAAGAGGGCACAAAGTTGAGCATGGATCATTACTGGTTTAAGAATGGCAGATTGGTATGGCAAGAAAACTTGGTCGAGAATCAACACAAGTACATGGCTCATTTGGCAAAAAATCGTCATAAGGACAGCTGGCAAGGTGAATCTCAATTTCATTTTCCTTTGAAGGTATACCATTGTAGAAGCAGTATGATTTCTGTAAATTATAGCTATTGTTCTACAAATTTCAAAAATTTGCATTATGACTCAGTCAAGGTTAGCAACAGTCGGTCAGCAGATTCAAGGAAAAATTTATCTTTTTATGAGAAGCTCAATTTGATGAAGTCAGGAAGATTTCAGTGGTTCAAGGTTGGAAGAGTGGAGAATCAGTCTCCTCGTATTTAGTTTCTGTAAATCAAAGAGCTTTTTGGGTCCAAAATCTTCCCATTTGGGAGGTGTGATCAAGTGATCATGTCCAAGTTGAAAAAATTCCCAAAAATGGAACTGCTCAAAATTGGTTGCAATCTGAACGACTGGAAAGGCCTCATTGCTGTGATTCTGGCACCTTGAATGAGACTCAAATATGATGTCATGTGTGAAAGATATTGAAGTTTTAAGTTTCCCAATAACCTCCGAAAATAGGACTTTTGACTATGACTTTGTCAAATTTTGAAAAAAAAAATATTATGGAAAAATTTCATTCTTATATGGTTTTTGGGGCCTATCAGAGGGTGCCACATGGCCTTCCCGAAGGTTGCTACGTGGCCCCAGGCCTATGGTTCAAATTCATGTTTAAAAAAAAATTATGGGCTAACCCGACCCGACCTGAACGTGTTCGGGTCACGCTGAACGCGTTTGGGTCATCAAGAGTTGGGCAATTGAATGCGTGCAGAGAAACATGCAGTCGAGCCTTGGGAAGAGGTTGAACGACCCTCGAGTCGTGTCATGCACGCCTTGTGTAGAGGCTGCACAACTATTCGGGTTGGGCACTCGTGCAGCAGGTGAACGTGTTTGGGTCATGGAGTAACGGGCTTGCGTTTGAGTTGGGTCGGCAGTAAAGAAAACATGGTTAAGCCCTCAGGGCTTAAGGCTGCAAGTCCCGTGACCGCGCGCCATAACCAAGTGCTAAGCACTTTAGAACAGGTGGAAAGATTTGGTTTAAGCCCCTTTGGGGTTAGCCGTCACCACAGGACCTCCGCTCGTGACCATGGGCGGGGGCTAAACCCTTAACCGCCAGCGCAAACGGTCTCTGACTTTCTCGCATGTGAACACGCAGTTATCTGACAATAAAATTAATTACTTCCCCTAAAATTAACGTGCAATTTCCGCCAGTATTATCCGTCTTCCATCTTTGTCGAAGCTAACTGGAATTAGCCCACATTTAGTGGGGTTTTCAAGTGACATTGGGCAGAAATTTGTGGAGGACATAATTTTCACAATATTGAACCAATTTGGATGAACTTTTAGTCATTTGTGGGTTTCTTGAGCATTATGGAGTGTTTGGGATTGGTTGTAAAGTGAACAGAGTTGTTCTATAACCTTTTTTGCTTCAGGGAAGCTTGGAGATCCATCAGGGCCATCAGGGAAATGGAGCTGTATTGGGCTATACTTCACTATTTTAGGTGAAACAAAAGCCATTTTTAGCTTATTTCTATCTTCTGAATTCAATTTCACAACTGGTTTTACATTTTTAGGCATATTTCTCACTGTATAAACAATTTGAGCAACTTAATAGAGCAAGGACATGCCCATTGGGAGACTTCGACCTGGCAGATGTAGCCCAGGAGGGGTGACCTGCCTCATCATGTTGTTGTGTTATGTTATGGTGAAGTTTATCTGCTCTGTATTTCTGATTTAATATGTTAAACAGTAAATTTAATTAACATTCCCTCACACATAAGACTTAGAAATATTATCAAAAACACTTTCTTTAATTTGCAAGACATGGAGAATACTTTGCACACTTAATTAAATGGAAATGGATACTTTGCACAACATTTACAAATACTTCCATTTTCAGATCAGCTCTCTCTGTAAATTTTAACTTTGTTTGATTTATAAAATATTAGGCTAGTTAAAATTGTGCAATTTGGTTTTGATTTGGTTGGTTTGGTGGGAAAAATCACCTAATGAGATGGATAGTGGGAAATATGTTTGTCCATTGGGCTAAGGAGTCAAAAACCAAGCAAACGGAGCTTGGATCAAGGTCAAGAAGTCAAATGTTTTCAGGGAAAGATAAATAACCCATGAAGATCTTGGAAGGTTGTTTGGTGAGGTGATATGATCGGGATAAAGAGAAATGAAGGGTTCTTTGATCCGAAAAAGAGAACTAGTAGGAAAAATTCAAATGAAAGAGGCAACAATTAAGGGTTCCCTACTCTGGAAATCAACATAAAATATAAAAATGATAAACATTAAAGGTAGGGTGCTTTTAACAAATCTTGAAGTAATACTCTTGTTTATTCATTCAAATTTGGAAAAACATTTATGGATGCATGTAACAAAGAAAGATAACAATGACAAGAAGGAAATACTTCACTTCAATAGTTCATCACATGAATCTTGAAATATGATGCTACTTAGTCTGATCCAGTCTGCTACTAGAGATTTGAAAAACAAAATCCTTCAAGTCCAATAAAAAATGACTATAGAAATCTTCAACAATTTATTCCACACTAATACTTCTAAAGATGAAGTGTTTATACATAATTGTTTACAAAATATCCTAGAATGCTTTTAGGAATTATCTAAGGAAAATAGAAATATCTTTACAACAAAATAGAGATAGCTACTTAACAAATCAGCAAGCTGTCCTATCTATCCAAATAAAATAGAAACTAATTATGGATGAGGTGCAACTAGTTGCCTTGGTGTCCTTCTTGCTCGCTTTAGGTATTTTAAGTTGGTTTTGAAATCTGATCTTCTTTATATTATACTCTTTTACTGATTCTCTTTAAACTCTGATACTATTTTAAACTCGGATACTCTTTAGCCACTGTAAAATATGTTTACTGCTGTAAAAAAAATCCGTTTTGACTGCGATTCAACAAATTGTTTTCTCTTTTATCTTTCATAGTAAATATGTTAATGACTCCCAATCTTCATCACTTGGAATTTGTATTTTCTTCAGCTTCCTGGAGTTTTCAACTACTTCTGTATACCTGGAAAAATTTGGATTAATGACAAACAAGTATCTTATCTCATGTTGCAAATAAAATAAGTCCTCAAAACTTCTGAGTAAAGCTTTTCCTGTTGGAGTACCTTGTCCACCTGACTTTTCAACTTGCTCCTTTGCATATTCTTTGATATTTTTATTGTAATCCTCCTGAGGCATTAATTTTTCATTGATGACCAAAATATTAGGCAAAATTCTTTGCCTCAAATTTTCAAATTTGACCATAAACCTGGTTATGGTGATGTTCATACTCTCACATTTTTCTTGAAGTTGCTTCATCAGGTTCTTTTTGGTGATGACTTTCCTTATCTCAAGGATAGTTTCAGTCATGTCAGTAATCTCAAGTTCTTCTAGCTCTTGCTTGTTTTTGCTGTTAAGAAACTTGATCAATTCGATAGCTTGTTTTGGTTTGTTATCAAGTTACTCTTTAGTCTTTTGAATCTCTTCTAATGCTACTTTGAGTAAATCTCTCTGTTCAAAAATCACTTGAATTGAGGGCCACACATCATTGATGGATTCTATGATATTGTTCCATAAATGATTTTTCACATATGAAATTTGTTCCTTTAAGGTTAATTCCTTCTGTAACTTCTTCAATTCTTCATTTAGTCTAATAGCCTTTTTCTCATGTTTTTTGGCATTTACTTGAGCCAACTTGTTTTTATTTTCAAGGTTATCAAC